>CM035425.1:57037222-57094722 GCA_020310875.1 Ceratopteris richardii | reverse complement strand
GGCACTTTTTTCCCTCTTTAGGAGGTTTTTTTCCCCCGGCTTGTATATACGCCTATTGCCCTAATGGGCTACTTATCTTTGTACATTCTCTAGTAATACATCAAGTATTGTGTGTTTGTGCTCCAAGCTTCTTCTACTTCCTTGTGCTGTTCGCGTGCTTCCGCAGACGTCTATCTCCAACAATTGGTATCAGAGCAGGTCGTCGCTTCTTCTAGGGCGCCGTCGACACTCCTCCATTTGCAGTCTCAGATTCGCACGAAATTTGGTGAGCATACTCAAGGTGTTTCCGAGATCAAAACAGCTTTGTTCTATGGTGCCAAAATCGCGATCTGAGCTCGTTTCGGCCTCCGAACACACTATCGCAGCGCTTGTGCAGGCTATTTCGTCCTTTTGTGCCAAAGGTATATACCAGTTTCTGTTCGCCAGTTTAAGCGTCTCGAAGTTTGCTACAGGTCTAGCAGAACTCGTCTGGGTAGTTCCGTTCAACTTTTTGAGATACAGTCAATTTTCTGCATCAAGGTATTTTAGTCACCGGCCATGGCTGAAAGCAGTGATGTATTCCGTATGTTGGCTGTTGAGGATAAGTTGGATGGTACCAACTACCCATTATGGGCTTATATGATGCGACATGTACTGGTTGCAAAAGGACTGTGGAACATTGTGCAGGGTGTTGAAAGACGTCCTGTTACACCTGCGACTACAGGTACTACAAATACAGGTGCTGGAGGTACTGGAGCTGATGAAGATGGTGTCGAAGATGATATTCCGCAGATTCCTGTTCGTGCTGCTGTTTCTGTTGCACCTACTGCAGAGCAGATTCGTTGGGATGGCAGAGATGCCCAGGCACATGCATTGATAGCTTTGTCTGTCAAACGTGCCATTATTCCTCACATTCGCTCTTGCAGAACAGCAAAGGATGCTTGGGATACACCTACCACTTTGTACCAGGCTAGGAATGAGGCTCGTGTTGCTTACCTCCGAAAACAGTTGGAGAGTGAGCACATGAATGAAGGTGATTCTATGGATAGTTTTCTTACAAAGATCAAAGACCTGAAGGAACAATTGATTTCTGCTGATGAGATTATACCAGATAGCTCACTTGTGCAGACCGTTCTGAATGGTCTTCCTGATTCATATCAGAGTTTTGCCTCTACTCTTTGGTTGATGATGAAAGGCAATCCGAATGCCTTTCATCATCAACCGAATTAGTCTCTGTTCTGTTGCAGGAAGATCAGTCCAGGCAGAACAGGTCATTTGAAGAATTAGTCTCTGTTCTGTTGCAGGAAGATCAGTCCAGGCAGAACAGGTCCATTATGCGTGTTGCAGATCAAGCTTTCCTGGCTAGTCAAAAGGGCAAAGGAAAATGGAGCTCTTCTACTAGTAAGCAAAAATCTGCAAATGCTGCACAATCGAAGATCCAGGATAAAGATGAAAAGAAATCAGAAAAGCAGAAATTGTTCTGCAAGTACTGTGAAGGAAATGATCATATTATAAAGAACTGTCCAAAACTGGCTGCTAAAGAGGCAAAGAAGAAAGAGGCTGGAATGGTTGTTGTAGAGGCCTCTACACCAAAAACAGAGTCTGCAAATCTTGTGCAGGAAGAAGAATAGGCGTTTACTATTGTCTGCAGTTTTGACCCATCTTCTCATGATCAGTGCATGTCTGCAGTAGACTCAGATGTTTGGTACTTTGACAGTGGGGCGACCAAACATATTACCTCACAGCGCAGTTTCTTCTCTTCACTCGAGCCTGCCCCTATAGGGAATACTGTCACATGCGCCAATAACTCCTCTTATCCTGTTATGGGAGTTGGTAAGATCATTCTGACTACTGCTGATGGTAGTTCTTTCACTTTGTCAGATGCTTTATTTGTGCCAGGGATCAAAAAGAATCTGTTATCAGTTTCTGCATTAGCCAAGATTGGCTTGGTTGTGAAATTTGTTGATGACAGGTGTACAGTCCATGATCTCTCAAATGGCGATGTGATTATTGCTTCTGGCATCTTATGTCGTGGGCTGTATAAGCTCATAGACTATGAAAGATCTGTGAATGATTCGGCATGTGCAGTTCATGATTCTCAGGCTATGTCAGATGCAAAGCTTTGGCATGCACGCTTTGGTCATCTGAATTTTGCTAGTTTGTTACACCTGCAAAAATATGAAATGGTGTCCTCTTTGCCCAAACTTGAGGCACCTGGAAAACATGTTTGTGAAGGCTGTATTTTGGGCAAAATGCAGCGTTCTTCCTTTCCAAAAGATGGTTCAGTTCGGGCTACGCAGAAATTGCAGCTTGTACATAGTGATGTCTGTGGTCCTATGTAGACACCCTCTTTTGGAAATTACCTTTACTTCATGACTTTCATTGATGATTTTTCCAGGCATGCATGGGTATATCCACTCAAAGCAAAGTCTGAAGTGTTCATGTGCTTCAAACAGTTTTTGGTTTTAGCTGAAAATCTGTCAGCATGTAAAATGGGCACCCTCCGTTCTCATCGAGGAGGGGAATATATGTCTTCAGATTTTAATGCATTTCTGGCTGAACGTGGGATAAAACACCAGTGTATAGTACCGTATACACCTCAACAGAATGGAGTTGCTGAACGAAAGAACAGGTCACTCATGGAGATGGCGAGGTGCATGGTCAAAAGTCAGGCTTTACCACATAGTTTCTGGCTTGAGGCTGTCATGTGTGCAGCATATGTACTGAACAGGTGTCCCACTAAAGCATTGCAGTCTATCACTCCATATGAGGCTTGGCATGACCGGAAGCCATCTGTTGCTCATCTGCGTGTTTTTGGTTGTTTGGCATATGCATTAGTGCCTGAACAACATCGCAGAAAATTGGATGATAAGGCAGTAAAATGTATTTTTGTTGGGTACAGTTCTGAAAGTAAAGGCTATCGTCTGTATCATCCACAGACTAAACGCATTCTGGTTAGCCGTGATGTTGTCTTTGTGGAAGATGCTATTCAGCCATTGCTTTCATGTACTAAGGAGACATCTGTTAGCTCCAAAGACATGTATGATACTTTGATGCCTCTTTTTACAGGTGGACAGGCTACTGTTGGTCCTAATGAGGCAACTTCTCAGCCTTTGCAAGTTTCATATGATGATGCAGATCATTCCATTTCTGATGCAAATTTACATGATGCACTTGCTGATGAGAGAGCTGATATTGAGCAGGCAAAAACTATGCCAAAATGGCTGGTGCAGACTTTGCGTGACAGCAAATTAGATGCACCTTTGTCATATCGTACTCGTTCAGGCTCTCATAGTGCCTCCTTTGCATCAGATTGCTATGCTATGGCTGCATGTAGTCTCTGTGATGAGAATGAGCCTGTTTCTTTTGATGAAGCACAAAATTCAGAAAATTGGATGGCTGCTATGCAATCTGAATATGATGCTATATTGAAGAATGGTACATGGTCCTTATGTGACTTGCCTCCTGGCAAGAAGGCCATTGGCACTAAGTGGGTATACAAGCTGAAGCGTAAACCTGATGGTACCGTTGACAGGTATAAGGCTAGGCTTGTTGCAAAGGGTTATGCGTAGGAAAGAGGCATTGATTTTGATGAGACCTTTGCACCTACATGCCGTATGACTACTGTTCGTAGCATTTGTGCACTTGCAGCCCATCATGGTTGGAATGTACATCAGTTGGACATTAAAACAGCATTTCTGAATGGTGACTTGCATGAAGAAGTGTATGTTTTTCAGCCCCGTGGCTTTGTACAGAAAGGGCATGAAAACCAGGTGTGCAGATTAAAGAAGGCGTTATATGGTTTAAAGCAAGCACCACGTGCTTGGTATGAGAAGATACATGCCTATCTGATTGCACATGGTTTTGAGAACAGTCCAACTGAAAGCACCTTATATGTTAAGCGTGCTAATGATGTGCTTCTGATCATTGTTGTCTATGTTGATGACATGCTGCTCACTGGTCCTATTGAGACACATATTGCTGATTTTAAGGCTGATTTGCATGCCTCATTTGAGATGTCTGATTTGGGGCATTTGCATCACTATTTGGGCATTCAGTTTATGCACGTTGATGGTGGAATGGCTTTGTGTCAAACGAAATATATTGACACATTATTGCAGCGTTTTGGCCTTGAAGACTGTAAGCCTATTGCCACTCCTATGGAGACAGGTTTACGATTGAGTCTTCATGATGCTGGAGATGCATTTGATGCTGTTCTCTATCAGCAGGTTGTTGGATGCTTGATTTACTTATGCATTACTCGGCCAGATATTCAGTTTGCTGTCTCACAGATGAGCAGGTTTATGCATTGCCCAGGAGTCACACATTGGAAAGCGGTTTAGCGCATCTTTCGCTACTTGAGTGGTACTCGGCTACTTGGGTTGTTTTATCCCAAGGGGGGATCACTACCGCCATATTTGCATGCTTTTTCTGACTCAGATTGGGCTGGTTGCTATGACACTCGTGTGTCCACCAGTGGGTTTTGCTTCATGCTTGGTAGCTCATGTATATCTTGGTTGAGCAAGAAGCAGCCTACTGTGGCCACTTCCAGTTGTAAGGCTGAGTATAGGGCAGCTTTCACAGCGACTGTTGAGTGTGTGTGGCTCAGACGCCTTATGGCTGATTTGGGTGTTGGCCAGTCTTCTGCCACCACCATCTTCACTGACAGTCAGAGCGCATTGGCAGTTGCGAGGAACCCTGTGTTCCATGCTCGCACTAAGCACATTGAGGTGCATTATCACTATGTCAGGGAGAGGTGCTCTGCTGGGGAGATCAGCTTGGCATATGTGCCCAAGCAGGAGAACATTGCAGACCTTTTCACGAAGGCTCTGCCTAGGGAGAAGTTTGAAGCTTTTCGCAAAGCTTTGGGCTTACTTCCTTTTGTGGAGTGATTTCCACATAGCTTGGCACTTCCTTATACATGAGTGCCAGCTCCTTGTTCACCGCATCACTCCCAGGAGGGATTTGTTGATATATTTAGGTAGTGATGTGTGTGAACACTCTAGGACTGCCGGGGCACTTTTTTCCCTCTTTAGGAGGTTTTTTTCCCCCGTCTTGTATATACGCCTATTGCCCTAATGTGCTACTTATCTTTGTACATTCTCTAGTAATACATCAAGTATTTTGTGTTTGTGCTCCAAGCTTCTTCTACTTCCTTGTGCTGTTCGCGTGCTTCCGCAGACGTCTATCTCCAACAATATCCGAACTCCAAATTCTTTGACCCAAAATGTGGATTTCTTCTAGTTTGTGGTTACAAAATTTCAAGTTCAAATTTTATTAAAAACCCTTTGAATTTGAGACTCCTTTTTTGCTACACCTACTTTTAGGTGAGCTTGCAAAGAATGCATTTGCACATTTCGAATATCTTCTAGTTATAAAGCTAAAGTCCAAATTCTTTGAAATTTGGTTATGCTATAAAGTCTATAGTGGAGCATATATTCCAGATGTCTAAGGAGGATGTGGCTCTTTATCAGTCTATACTTTTCTCTTCTCTTCTTTTAACTCCTCTACTGTCACTACTTCTTCTTCCACAATATTTTTCTTGGATCAATTTTCCTCTTGTTTAGAGGATGTTGGATTTTTGCCAATATCTCCTTTCTTTTCTTTGATGCTTCTTTATATGAAACTTTTCTGAGGGGACTTTGACTCCCACTAAGACCTCAAAATCTATACTTCACATGGGAATTTGAGCTTATCTTTTATGCCCAGAACATGATGCATTATGTTTCTAAGTAGTTGAGCTCCATTCATGATTTTTTTAGTGTTCCAATGCTTAGCTACATTCTTCAACTGCTCATGTATGTATAGAGACATATCTAACACACCAAATGGTTCAATTTTTTCTCTTATTCATCATCAACAAGGTCACTGGCTTGTCTGGCATTGTATACCTTGGTAGCCTTAGAAAACATAATAGTTGCAGGAACATTCTTGTGGCCAACTCTTCATTTGATTTGTCCTTGAAATCAATACACTTTGTATAGCCAACATAGGAAGGCAGTATTTTTCACAAAAATCACATCTACTTTGGTCCCTATGGGATAAAATTACAGTGCCTCCCTTATATGTGCTGGTCTAATTGTAAATTCAATATGCTCATTATCCAAATTTTTCACATGAAATATAGTTTAAAGTTATTTCTTTTTACCTTCTGTAGATAACTCAACTTGTTCACACATTTCAAAATCAATGAAGTACATTGTCTCTTCTAGAAGCTTCTGCAATCCCATTGATTTCCATCTCTTGTATATAACGTTGGATCTTTGGAAGTTTTAGAACTCTTGACAAAGCATGGCATACTTGAACTTTCCCTTTTTCATTGTAAAGATATGCTTCCCAAAAATCTTAATGTAGTTATTAAGCTCTTTCTCAATTTGTTCTTGTTCAAGTAGTTGTTGCTCCTTATCTGATTCTAGCTCTACAACTTCCTCTGTTGCATCACTGTCTAAGAACCAATGTCCCCTAGATAAGGATACTGAATCCACCTCTAGTTTTGCAATCGGGAGCTCTTTATTCATGTTCCTATGAAAAGTCATAAAAAACAAGTACTCCAGACAAATCAATAAGATTCCAAGAAAAGAGTCTGCATCATTAAAAGAAAAAAAAAAGTCACAATACTCATTAGATGCTTTCATCACTCCACTCACTCAATTTCATCAATGCGAATCATCATAGTCAAGCAAGGTTTTTCCTCTATTGTTCAATTGGAACATAATTGATTAAATCTCTTTCTCAACAAATATAAAATATAAAAAAAACTTGAATAATTGAAATAAAATCAAAATAAACTCACACACCATCCTATACCTTGCTTTTTGCCCAATAAATATCACACATATATATATGAGTATCTTTTTTTTCCATTTTTTCTTTTGCTATTTCTATTTTATATCTTTTCTCTATTTTTAATTATTTCTTTTGTTTAATCATAATAATGATAAGGAGAATTCCATGATTTTCTCCCCCTCCTAGCTCTTGTCCTCATGTTGGAAGAGCTGCTTTGAGTGCTTGCGTTTAAAGAAATCTTGTGCCTAGATGCATGACTTTGTAGTGTAGCCCTATTTATACTTACTCTAGATGTGCAATTATCTATATGGTGCATAAGTGAGGTCTTAAGTATTTCAGTCAAGTGGTTATCTGATGTCAAGGCTCCTCTCAATTTGTTTCTCGTACCTATATGTATTTGCATTTGAGTATGAATATTATACACTAGCCTTTTATCTTTTTTTGTTTGATTTTTGAATTGTTTGTACTTTGTTTGTTTTTTTGTGTCTATTTGTCCCTTCATTTCTGGAGATATTTGAAACTCTTCTTTAACATCGTGCTCAGGTCTCCAAATATGTCTATATGTTTTGCTACTAGCATATGTGTTTTGATTGATTTTTTTATTTTGTTTTTTATTATCTGCTTTAAGTTTCTAGATTTTTTTTCAATTTTTTTATGACCTTTTGTTTTGGTGTTCTATTTTTCTTATCCTCTTGAGTTTTACAAATATTCTTTTGTGTTTTGTTCTCTAAATTTGTATTTCTTGGTTACACCTAAATTTCTTTAGCAAGAAATTTGTATATTTCCATTTCTGCTTTGTGTATGTATGGTTGAAGATCTTGCATAGTTTTACTCACAAACAACATTGTATTTATTATGTGTGTGTGTGTGTGTGTATCTATATGTGTGGTTATGTGTATGTATGAATGTGTAAGTGTATGTATGTGTGTATATATGTGTATGCGTATATTTGTGTGTTATGTATGTGTGTGTATGTGTGTGTCTAGGAGTATGTGTATGTGTATGTGTGTATGTGTATGCATGAATGTGTTTTTGTGGGTATATATGTGTGTGTGTATGCATGTGTAAGTGGAGTATGTATGTATGTGTAAGTTTATGTATATATGTATGTGTATCTATGTATGTGTATTTGTGTGTATGTGTATGTGTGCATGTATTTAGTATGTATGTGTGTGTATGTATGTATGTGTACATGTATGTATGTGTAAGTGTATGTGTGTATGAATGTGTAAGTGTATGTATATGTGTATGTGTATGTGCATGTGTATGCATGTATGTTTGTGTGTATGTATGTATGTGTAAGTGTATGCATATGTGTGTGTGTGCATGTATGTGTGTGTATGTATGTAAATGTAAGTGTATGTATGCATGTGTAAGTGTATGTATATGTGTATATGTGTGTATATGTATGTGTGTGGGTATGTATTTAGTATGTATGTGTGTGTAAGTATGTGTATGTGTATGCACATATGTGTGTGTATGTATGTATATATAAGTGTATGTATGTATGTGTAAGTGTATGTATATGTGTATGTGTATGCATGTATGTGTGTGTATGTATGTGTGTGGGTATGTATTTAGTTTGTATGTGTGTGTATGTATATGTGTATGTGTATGCATTGTATGTGTGTGTGTATGTATGTGTATGTGTATGTGTATGTGTGGGTATGTATGTATGTGTAAGTGTATGCATAT
Source organism: Ceratopteris richardii (assembly GCA_020310875.1). Lineage (NCBI taxonomy): Eukaryota > Viridiplantae > Streptophyta > Polypodiopsida > Polypodiales > Pteridaceae > Ceratopteris > Ceratopteris richardii. Next base: position 57,086,262 of record CM035425.1, on the reverse strand, counting down.
GTGTATGTGTATTCATATGTGTATGTGTATGCATGTATGTGTGTGTGTATGCATGTATATGCAAGTGATATGTATGTATGTGTAAGTGTATGTATATGTGTATGCATGTATGTGTGTGTGTATATGTATGTATGTGCATATGTATTTAGTATGTATGTGTGTGTATGTATATGTGTATGTGTATGCATTTATGTGTGTGTATGTATGTATATGTAAGTGTATGTTATGTATGAGTAAGTGTATGTATATGTCTATGTGTATGCATTTATGTGTGTGTGTATATGTATGTGTGTGGGTATGTATTTAGTATATATGTGTGTGTATGTATATGTGTGGGTATGTGTATGTATGTGTAAGTATAGGTGTATAAGTGTAAGTATGTATGTGTTTCTACATATGCATGTTCATAAATTTAAAGTTTTTTTTATATTCTGATCCTTTTTTCTTGTTTGAGATTAAAATAAGAGGAGATATTGTATGATAGAACAAAATAAGAGAAGACCTAACATACCACCTGAGACCTGACAATTTTTTGCACACAACTACGTCTTTAGGAATCATTTCCTCAGCAAAAGGTATACAAATTAATAGTTTAATTCTCATATGATTTATAAATGTTTTACATTCAATCCATAAATTTTTGTTTCATTAAATAAACACAAGTTGCTAGAAAAAAGAGAATTGAGTCTGGTCATACATCACACTTAGGCCAAATGGGCCATCATGGTTTTGTAGCTACATTTGTAAGTGTATGTATTATTGAAACTATATTTTTTATTTTAGTTAAAACACTAATCATTAACCTTTTTTATTTGTTTCAATGCAGCAAAAGGATTATGGTCGATATCCTACGAAAAAGGAAATTGATTTCGGTACACATTGTGGATATCGACGTTTGAGTGAGTACATGCAAGATCATTCAAATGCTTTTGTGAGTGTTATTAAATTTCATACAATTATTTTATTTTTATTGATGTTTTATATGTTTTATTTATTTATGTTTGTTATATGTAATACAAGAATATTATGGAGAGCCAGATATGGATGAGGTGGAGAGATAGACATAGACATGACAATCTCGATCATCACAGAGTGCTCACACCTCTACCCATGATGGCACTACAGATACAACAAATCATGCAGATGATCATGATGATGAGGATGATCATGACGATGTTCATGATGATGAGGACTTACAAGATGATGTGGATGAGGATGATTATGATGACTAATATATTACATTGGATATATATTTTACATTGATATACATATTTTTCTATATCTATATATTTTCTCATTTCAGTTATGTTTTGAATTGTGTTTATGGTACTAATTTATGAAAAGTATTTTTTTAATGATTTTTATTACTATTTATATTTAACATGTGATTTATTACTTTAATTATATAATTCATAATTCATTCATATTATATGTGTGTTTGTGTGTATATATGTATGTATGCGTGTGTATAAAATGTATGTATGCACATGTAGGTATATATCTATATTTATGTAAGTGTGTCTATATGCATGTATATGTGGGTATCTGCGTGTGTATATATGTGCATGTAGATATGTTTTATAGATATACATGTGTGTATGTGTATGTGTATGTGTATGTGTAAGTGTATGTGCGTATATGCATATGTATGTGTATGTGTGTATGTGCATGTGTATGTGTATGAGTGTCTATAAGTGTGTATATCTGTGTGTATGTATGTGTATGTGTATGTGTATGTGTGTATGTGTGTATGTGTGTATGTGTGTATGTGTGTATGTGTGCATGTGTATGTGTAGGCATATATGCATGTGTATGTGTGTGTATATGTGTGCATATGTGTGTATGTGTATGTGTATGAGTGTGTATATGTATGTGTGTGCATCTGTATGTGTAAGTGTATCTGCATATGTGTGTGTATGTGCATGTGCATGTGTATGTGTGTGTATATGTATGTATGTGCATGTGTATGTGTATGTGCATGTGTATGTGTAGGTGTGTATGTGTATATATATATATATATATATATATATATATATATATATATATATATATATATATATATATATATATATATATATATATATATGCATGTGTATAAGTATGTGTTAATGTTTATGTGTATGTGTGTGTATATGTGTGAGTGTGCATGTTCATGTATATGTCTATATGTGCATATGAATGAGTAAGTGTGAGTATGTTAATTAATCAAAATAAACCAATTTAAATGATATAGAAACAATGAAAATTGTACTTACAATAATTAGCCATATTTTATGCTTGGTGAACTTCTTGAATAACCTGCAATAAAGAGAGAGAGAGAGAGAGAGAGAGAGAGAGATCAAAAGAGAGAAGAAAAAAGAGAAAGAGAGAGAGAGAGAGAGACAAAAAGAGATAGAAATTGAAAGAGAAAGATGTAGAAAGAAGGAGAAAGAGAGAGAGAGACAATAAGAGAGAGATTAGAAAAGAGAGAGATTCATAAAGAGATTGTTGGAGCTCGTAAGCACAATGCAAATTTGAACATTGGAGAGCTCTTCCATGAGTTGCATGTAAAATGACGATTGAAGAGCGATCCAACATTTTTTTATTCTAATCAAACACTATTGTCACATAAGTGATGTAAATTCATCGTGTATGCGATCATGCAAAGCATCGCAATAGCAACACTCAACTGCATCGCATAAGTGACACAATTTAGTATCGCATATGTGACACTTCCTTTTGAGTCGCATAAGCGACGCTAACATAGCAATGCTCTAGTGAACATCGCTACAAGCATCGAAAATAACATCAAAAATATTATCAAGATTAACGTCATTTAGACGACGGTGTGCACTTGACGCCCGGCCCAATGAGATGCACAATCACATAGTGATGAAAATGTGTCATTTTAACCATCACTATGCCCCTCTATTCCTTGTAGTATAAGATAGCCTTTACCACAGAATGGGGTTTCTATGCATTTAGGGTTATTCCTTTTGCTTTAACCAATGCACCATCCACATTCCAAAGGATGATGTGTCATGGATCCTTCTAACTTTGCCTTGGGATGTGCATTATCACAACCTATAGATGGAAGCAAGGTAGATTTTCCAATAGCCTATGCAAGGAGACAATTGAATCAGGTTGAGAAAAACTACACCACTACAGAAAGAGAGGGTTTGGATACGCTGTATGCAGTAAAGAACTTTAGACATTATCTATTGGAAAACAAGTTCAAATTCTTTATTGATCATCAATACTTTACTGTATATGGTAAATAAACCTTGTCAAACTAAAATAATTGTAATATGGTTCTTACTCATGATGGAGTTTGACTTTGAAGTGGTTGTTAGACAAGGAAAAACTCACATGAGGTCAAATCATTTATCAAGGATAATGACAAAAGATAAACCCCAAGAAATAGTTGATGATCTACCAAATGCATATTTGTTTAAACTCACATGGGGGCAAATCGTTTATCTAGGATAATGCCAATAGATAAACCCCAAGAAATAGATGATGATCTACCAAATGCATATCTTCATTTGGAGCTAAAAGTATGAATATTATGTCCAAACATGTAATTTTTCAAAGTAGAAATTTCTTTCTACTATCAAGAGACATGTATCATTTGAACTCAATTGGATTATTGTATACTAGAAAAGATCAACAAAATCATTTGGAGAAAGCACGTCTATGGAATTCATGCTTCCATGCTTACAAGATAGTGACTTTAAATAACTTAAAAAGGTTGGAAGCCCATTGGCCAAATAAACAAAGAGATGTGGATAAGTATGTATTTCAACATGATCAATGTACACAAAAAGGTTACAAAAAGTGACTTTATTTTGGTTTCAAAAAATCCTAAGTGGAGTGAACACATAGTGGAACATTTGAAAGAGAATCCTCAAGAAACTAAGAACATGTGAATTTAGAAACAAGGAATGTGGAAGAGATGTGTAAGGAATTTGTGTATCAATTGTACAGGAGGGGAATAGATGGTTATCCTAGAATATGTGTTCTTGAAGAGAAGTACTTGGAAATGTTGCAATTAGATCATTCAAGAGTAGCAAGAGGACACTTTTCAAGTGATAAGACTTCTAAGTTCACCCTCTATTCAGGATTTTGGTGGCCAACTTTATTCAATATGCAAAGACCTATGTAGAGAGGTGTGATATTTTCCAAATAACAAAATATCTAATTAAAAAGATGAAATGCCATTGAAAGCCTTAATGTGAGCTAGAGCTTTTATCAAATGGGGATTGGACTTTATTGGACAAGTACATCCACTAGTTAAAAACTCTCATGCAAAATACATAACAATGGCAACTGACTATTTGAAAAAATGGGTTGAAGCAAAAGCCACTTCCAAGAACGATGCTCAAACATCTACTAAGTTTCTCTATGAAAATATCATAAGTAGATTTGGATTACCAATTGAATTGGCAAGTGATAGGGGAACTCGTTTCCTAAATCAAGTAATAGAACCTTTGACTTAATACTTTACGATAACTCATAGGAAATGAGCACCCTATCATACCCAAGCAAATGGATTTTCCAAACTGGTAAATACTATTAATATATTTAGGTAGTGATGTGTGTGAACCCACTAGGATTGCTGGGGCACTTTTTTCCCTCTTTAGGAGGTTTTTTTCCCCCAGCTTGTATATACACCTATTGCCCTAATGGGCTACTTATCTTTGTACATTCTAGTGGTAATACATCCAATCTTGTGTGTTGTGATCCAAACTTCTTCTTCTTCCTTGTGTTGTTCACGTCTAACTCCAACAATTGGTATCAGAGTAGGTCATTGCTTCATCTAGGGCATTGTGGACACCCTCTGGTCACAGTCTCAGTGTCCACAAAATTTGGTATGTATACTCAGGGTGTTTCAGAGATCAAAACAACTTTGCTTTGTAGTGCCAAAATCGTGATCTGAGCTTGTTTCGGCCTCCAAACGCACAATCATAGCACTTGTGGAGGTATTTCATCTTTCTGTGCCAAAGATATATACCAGTTTTGGTTCGCTAGTATAAGCATCTCTAAGTGTGCTACAGGTTTAGTAGAACGCGTCAGGGTAGTTCTGTTCAACTTTTACAGATACAAACATTTTTTTACATCAGGGTATTTTAGTCAGTGGCGGCTGAAAGCAGTGATGTATTTTGTATGTTAGCTATTGAGGATAAGTTGGATTGTATGAATTACCCATTGTGGGCTTATATGATGCATCATGTATTGGCCGCAAAAGGACTATGGAATATTGTGCAGTGTGTTGAAAGACATCCTATTACACCTGCGAATACAGGTACTACAAATACAGGTACTGAAGTTGATGCAGATGGTGTTGAAGATGGTGATATTCTATAGATTCCTATTTGTGCTATTGTTTCTATTGCACCTATTGCAGTGCAAATTCATTGGGATGGTAGAGATGCTCAGACATATGCATTGATAGCTTTGTCTGTCAAATGTGCCATTATTCCTCACATTCGCTCTTGCAGAATAACTAAGGATGCTTGGGATACACTTAACACATTGTACCGAGCTAGGAATGAGGCTTGTGTTGCTTACCTCTGAAAATAGTTGGAGAGTGAGCATATGAATGAAGGTGATTCTATGGACAATTTTCTAACAAAGATCAAGGATTTGAAGGAACACTTGATTTCTATTGAAGAAGTTATACCTGATAGCTCACATGTGTAGACCATTCTAAATGGTCTTCTTGACTCATATCAAAGTTTTGCTTCTACGCTTCGTTTGATGATGAAAGACAATCCAAATGCCTTATCATTTGAAGAGTTAGTTTATGTTCTATTGCAAGAAGATCAATCGTGGCAGGACAAGTCCATTATGTGTGTTGCAGATCAAGCTTTCCTGGCTAGTCAAAAGGGCAAAGGAAAATGGAGCTCTTCTACTAGTAAGCAGAAATCTACAAATGTTGCAAATTCGAAGAAGGAAGACAAAGATGAGAAGAAATCAGAAAAAGCAAAAATTGTTTTGCAAATACTGTAAAGAAAATGATCATGTCATTAAGAGCTATCCAAAACTGGCTACTAAAGAGGCAGGGAAGAAGATGTCGGAATGGTTGTTGCAGAGGCCTCTACACCAAAAACAGAATCTGCTAATCTTGTGTAGGATAAAGAATGGGCATTTACTACTATTTGCAGTTTTCGTCCATCTTCTCATGAGCAGTGCATGTCTGTAGTAGACTCAGATGTTTGGTACTTTGATCGTGGAGCCACCAAAAATATTACCTCGCAACGTAGTTTCTTCTCTTTCCTCGAGGCTGCCCCTACAGGGAATACTATTACATGTGCCATTAACTCCTCTTATCGTGTTATGGGAGTTGGTAAGATTATTTTGACTACTCTTGATGGTAGTTCTTTCACTTTGTCAGCTGCTTTATTTATGCCAAGGATTAAGAAAAATTTGTTATCAATTTTTGCATTAGCCAAGATTGGCTTGGTTGTGAAATTTGTTGATGACAGATGTACACTTCATGATCTATCAAATGGCCACAACATTATAGCTTCTGGAACTTTATTTCATGGGTTGTATAAGCTCATAGACTATGAAAGATCAGTAAATGATTCGGCATGTGCAGTACATGATTCTCAGGCTATGTCAGATGCAAAGCTTTGGCATGCAGGCTTTGGTCATCTAAATTTCGCTAGTTTGCTATGGGCAGAAATATGAAATGGTGTCCTCTTTGCCCAAACTTGAGGCACCCGGAAAACATGTTTGTGAAGGCTGTATTTTGGGCAAAATGCAGCATTCCTCCTTTCCAAATGATGGTTCAATTCGGGCTACTCATAAATTACAGCTTGTACATAGTGATGTGTGTGGTCCTATGCAGACACCTTCTTTTCGGAACTATCTTTACTTCCTGACTTTCATCTATGATTTTTCTAGGCATGCATGGGTATATCCATTGAAGGCAAAGTTTGAAGTGTTTATGTGCTTCAAACAGTTTCTGGTTTTGGCTGAAAATCTGTCAGCATGTAAAATGGGCACCCCTGTTCTAATCGAGGGGGGGAATACATGTCTTCTGACTTTAATGCATTTTTGGCTAAACTTGGGATAAACATCAATGTACAGTGTCGTATACACCTCAATAGAATGGAGTTGCTGAAGGGCGAGGTGTATGGTCAAGAGTGAGGCTCTACCAGATAGTTTCTGGCTTGAGGCTATCATGTGTGCAGCATATGTACTTAACAGGTGTCCCACTAAAGGGCTATAGTCTATCACTCCATATGAAGCTTGGCATGGTTGCAAGCCATCTGTTCCTCATCTTTGTGTTTTTGGTTGTTTGACATATGCATTACTGCCTAAACAACATCGCAAAAAATTGGATGTTAAAGTAGTAAAATGTATTTTTGTTGGGTACATTTTTGAAAGCAAAGGCTATCGTCTGTATCATCCATAGACTAGATGCATTATGGTTAGCCGTGATGTTGTTTTTGTGGAATATGCTATTCAGCCCTTACTTTCATGTACCAAGGAGACATCTATTAGCTCCAACGACATGTATGATAGTTTGCTGCCTCTTTTTACAAGTGGATAGTCTAGTGTTGGTCCTAATGAGGCAACTTCTCAGTCTTTGCAAGTTTCATGTGATGATGCAGATCATTCCATTTCTAATCTAGATTTACATGATACACTTGTTGATGAGAGAGCTGATATTGAGCAGGCAAAAACTATGTCAAAATGGCTGGTGCAAACTTTGCATGACAGCAAATTAGATGCGGCTCTATCATATCCTACTTGTTCAAGCTCTCATAGTGCCTCTTTCGCATCACATTGCTATGCTATGGCTGCCTCTAGTCTGTGTGATGAGACTGAGCCTGTTTTGTTTGATGAAGCACAAAATTTTGAACATTGGATGGTTGCAATGCAATCTGAATATGATGTTATCATGAAAAATGGTACCTCGTCTTTATGTGACTTACCTCCTTGCAAGAAATCCATTGGCACTAAGTGGGTATACAAGTTGAAGTGTAAACCGGATGGAACAGTTCACAGCTATAAGGCTAGGCTTGTTGCAAAGGGTTATGCATAGGAAAGAGGTATTGATTTTGATGAAACCTTTGCTCCTACTCGTCGAATGACTACTGTCCGTAGCATCTGTGCACTTGAAGCTCATCATGGTTGGAATGTACATCAGTTGGACATTAAAACAACATTTCTAAATGGTGACTTGCATGAAGAAGTGTATGTTTTTCAGCCCCGTGGCTTTGTGTAGAAAGGGCATGAAAACCAGGTGTGCAGGTTAAAGAAGGCATTATATGGTTTAAAACAAGCACCACGTGCTTGCTATAAAAAGATATATGCCTATCTGATTGCACATGGTTTTGAGAACAATCCAACTGAAAGCACCTTATATGTCAAGCATGCTAATGATGTGCTTCTGATCATTGTGGTGTATGTTGATGACATGCTGCTCAGTGGTCCTCATGACACGCATATTGCTGATTTTAATGCTGATTTGCATGCCTCATTTGAGATGTCTGATTTGGGGCATTTGCATCACTATTTGGGCATTCAGCTTATGCAAGTTGATGTTGGAATGGCTTTGTGTCAAACAAAATATATTGACACATTATCGTAGTTTTTTGGCCTTGAAGACTGTAAGCCTATTGCCACTCCTATGGAGACAGGTTTACAATTGATTCTTCATGATGTTGGAGATGCATTTGATGCTATTCTCTATCAACAAGCTGTTGATGCTTGATTTACTTATGCATTACTCGGCCAGATATTCAGTTTTGCTATCTCTCAGATGAGCGTGAAGTTCTCAATTTGGAATATTTGAGTGTTGCCAAATAGGATGCAAGTTATTGTTTTGCAGTTGCCTTTTTTTTGTGGGCCCCACCTTGTGAGCTCAAAACAAAGGTCAAGATGGCTCCAAAATAGAAATCTAAGAAAATCAATTGACCCTGAAGAGATAACTCTCAAAAATATTTTGATGCCTTCTACCTTCACACCAATTTTTGTAGCAATCTGAGGTCGTTTGTGAATTACTCTTTCTCTATGCCTTCTCGCGTACTCTTCACTATCAACTTTCTCCATGAGCTCTCTACAACCATATTGGCTCTGATAGCATGTCATGAGAAATGAGATAAGGAAGAGAGCTCACTCACACACCCTCACACTCAAGAGGAGCACATAAAAATTGAGGCAAGGAAGAATGATCTTCTTCTTCTTCTTCTATCACAAAAAATTTATATACAACAATGACCTAAAACAACAGTAGAACTAGTGCAATATATAAAGAATAGTACATAAGGAAAATCCTAATGTCTGCGAATGAGTGAGCTTGCAAGAAACAATCGTGTCATCACTCTCAATAGATAAATATAGTAAAGCTCAATGAAGTATCCCTGACATATAGTGGTGTGACCATTATACATGTCAGAGAAATGGAAAATTAATGCATGTCATCTTGGATCATCACATGTTGAGCTTGATATCTCAACAATATACAATTTTGATTGTCTACACAACTAGCATAATCAGAATCTCTGTAACCAATATGGATGTTTCTCATCTACGGAAGCATCGACACTTCTCCTTGATGCCACTCAGATATCTCAAAATCATCTTGTCTACTTCCCAATACTTCTTGATAGGATTACACATATATTTGCTCTCAACTACCACTACAAATGCAATGTCTGGTCTTGTAGCTACCATAGCATACATGAGACTGCCAACAACACACTCATAAGGACTTTGAATTCATTTTCCTCGTCTGATTTGGAGCAATCATCCTTGCTCAATTTCACATATGTAGGTAAAGGTGTACTAAATGCCTTGCCACCTTGCATATCAAACATGTGAAGTACTTTGGATATGTACTCACTTGAGACAAGTATATGCATCTTTTACTCCTACCTAGAGTGATACCCATGGTAAGATTATATTTGGCATCCCACAAATCCTTCATATCGAATGTCTCACTCAACTACTTCTTGAGCAATGACAAGTCATTACACGACTTCCTGTAAGCAACATATCATCAACATAAATTATAAAGCATATCAAGTTGCCATCTGAGCATATTTTCTTTTTGTAGAGACAATGATCCTCATTGCTTCATGAGTAGCCTTGACACTTCATAAAAGCATCAAGTGTTTGGTACCATTGTCTAGGGGAGTGTTCGAGTCCATATAAGCTCTTCTTTAGCTTACAAGATAGACTCTATAAGATCTCCATGCAAGAAAGGAGTTTTCACATTCATTTGATAACATTAAGTATCTTCACTCTTACAATCACCAAGCAACTAGGGATTAATGGTACCTAAACCGATTGCTAAGATTTCCTCAAGGGGGAACACTACTGGAATGGTTGACCTCCTCGGAAGTGTTAGTAATTTTTCTTCCTTTATCATTGAAGTCCTTCTTCGTAGGCAGTCAACCGTGCCAACAATGACTTCAATGAATCGAATGACAAGGTATGCCAAGCTCTATGCATCACCTTATTCATAAGCCCATAAAAAAACTATCAGGTGGGTGGATGCTCGCTCTGCTTGCACAACAACAAAAACCTTTTTCTTCAAATCACTCTCATATTAGTGAAGGGGTGAAATGGTGATGCACCAGAGTGGATTCTCCTTTGCAAGATCTCTACAACAATACCCTCAAGGTACAAAACCAAGCTTTAAACAACCAACACAATGTTGTGCATAGGCCTATAGAATTTCTAGATCTACACAGAACACAGAGAGCACAAACTCAAATTTCCTAGCTTTTAAAAATGTAGTTGAACCTTGAGTCAGTGGTTGATCATGTGACTACATGATTGCTTAAAGAGCATCTACAAAAGTGTTTGGAGGCCATTTGGCCTTTCACATGGACACTAATGGTAACAAGGATTGCTTTCTCTATTCTTGCTTTCTTGTGGGAACGCCTCCCTTTGTTGCTTGCCCAACATGAGAGCTTCACATGGTTCCTTCATGTCTCCAATCAATGGTAGGGATGCAACCATACCCATATGAAGCATCGCATTTAATACAACGTATCCAATATGGCCGAATCTCCCATGCCATAGCTTACTTGTGCCCATATTTGTACTATTTGTAAGAGAAATAAACTCATATTGGTTGTTCCTCCTTATGCCCATCTCAACAATGTTGTTGTTAATATCCATAATCTTAGCCTCTATCTTATTGAAAGATACTTCATGACCTTGATCAATTTATAGAAGCTATTGAAAGTAGATTTCATTTTATTTGTGGAACATACAATGCGTTTGAAAGCTTTTTGATATCCCCATTATAATTCATGAAAGAAATCATATCTTCACACTCTACAAGACATCTTGCATTATTTCCTACATTTACGATGATTGGTTCCTTTAGAGGTTGTAAGCAACTATAAAGGTCTTTTTTTTTTGTCATGTAGCAAAAGGCACCACTATCCAACACCCATGATAGACCTATTCCTGAATCTTCAGACAAGGAGCATGCCCCCTCTATTATAACAAATAACTCAAGTTCTATTTCTATAGTGTTGGCAGACACTGTGTTGGCAGTAGCCAGAGGCATAGAAGACGCGGAAGCATGTGAAGACAGAGCATAACGAAGAAGCAGGGAGTCAGTCGAATCATTTCTTCAAAGACTTATATTTTATAAATACTTTTCAAAACCTCCAACAGTGATTTTCATCACTTTTGTACTATATGTAACATAGAAAAAACCCTTTTTGTAATTTATAGCTCCATTTTGTGCAAGCCGAGGAGTCCTCGAGCTCAAAGAGCATAGGTAGAATGAGCGTACCAATTTTGGTTATTTTTAGACACCGTTTACCCTTTCAAATAGCATCTATGACCTATTTTTTAACTATGCCGGTCACTAGATGTGAAGCCGGTCAAAACTAATCTAGAATCTATAAAAAGAGCTAGAGAGCTCATTTTTGAGGTTGGTTAGTGTGAGCTTAGAGCTAATTTGAGCTTGTAATTGAGATTTTGAGCAATAGAGTTGATTTCCTACCTTCCATTGTGTCTTGCTTGTCTCTTCGTTGTGTGTGTGCATGTGTGTGCATCTTTATGCGTCTCACCTTCACTCTCACATCATCTCACATTCACGATCTTCATATCACTAATATCTCTTTCGCGGATTGACATTAAGGAGGTGGAGCTTCTTAACGTGGTTCTCACCATTGTGCTAGAGCAACACCAAATTTGGCACCATTGCCGGGGATCGAGTCTAGGACGAATGTGTGATGGTAAGAGTATAACAAGAAGTGGCGTTGGAAGGTAAAAATTTCAGTTTTTGTTGTTGTTTTTATTTAGTTTTTAGTGTTTTTCACCTCCCCCACACTCCATCTTCATCACCGCATCATCATCTTCCACTCCAAAAAAATCAGAAAATTCACCATATCGACCCATTCTCCTCATTTCCCCTCATTTTTGCATGCGAGAGAGAGAGAGAGAGCTTTTGTGCTTGCATGTGCTATTGTGTTGTTGAGTTTTCTTGCAGGTACATTGCTCCAGTGCATCAGGAAAGCTTGCAAAAGGTAAAATTTCACTTTTGTCAGAAATCTGCCGTGTGTGTCAGACCATCGCGATGGTCTGTCAACTTTGACATTTTTGGTAAGCGAGTTCACCACAAGGTAGGCGACACAAGCGCATCCACGAATCCACACTTGCATTTGCAAAATTCTCATTTTGGTGGACCATCACGATTGGCTCACGCCATCGCGATTGTGTCAAACCATCGCGATTGGCTCACGCCATCGCGATGGCTCGTCCGGACCATCGCGATGATCTCACACCATCGCGACGGCTCACTTGAGCCATTGCGACGGTTCACTTGGACCATCGTGATGATCCCATCGATCCCACGCCATCCTGATTGGCTCATGCCATCGCGTCGATGCTTCCACGTGGCAAGCTAGACCATCACGACGATACCCTTAGACCATCGTGATGCCTGGACATTTGAACCAGCACGATTGGCTCACGCCATCGTGCTTTGTGACCATCGCGACGGGCTCACGCCATCGCGATTGTCTCGTTGACCGTTGATCGATGCCATCGCGATAGCTCGATGATTAGACCATCGCGACGGTTCATTCACACCATCGCGACTGCTCACTTCTACGCCATCGCGATCATTCATTTTTGGACCATCGCGATTGTGCCACGCCATCGCGACGATTCACCTGGACCATCGCAACGGTCCCAGACCATCGCGATTATCTCAGACCATCGCGATTGCTCACCCCAAACGCAATTTTTAGGGTTTTATTTTTTGACCAATTTTGGGGCTATTTTTTGAAAATTTTTGGGTGATTAGACTCATAGGAGACCCCTTAGCTCATATTCAGAGAAAAACCTGTTTGTCAGTTTTTACCCCCGAGGGCCTGAACGGTCATATCTTTTTCATCCGAAGTCCATTTTTTGAGCTTTTTAGCTCGTTAGAAAGCTCTTTATGAGTACTACGTGACCTCAAATTTTTTTTTCATAAAGAATACGTTGATTTTTAGATAAGATAATTTGAGGTTGACATAGTTGGGACTAGGAAAACCAGGGGACATTGAAATTTTGGGCAAAAAGGAAAGGAACTTTAAGGGTGTATATACTCAAGTGCTTGATCATCCATTTGTGAAATTGGTATAATATTGGATTTTTTCAGGTCTAGCAAGGAAAATCAAGGACACTCAAAGCAATGCAGTGAAGAACGCAAGGCTTGGGAAGCGCGGCTTCTTGGGCATCAGAGCAACCAGAAAAGCTAACTTGAGGTTGGAAGATTACTCAACCCCCTCAGTCAATTTTTAGCTTAGGATAAACGGTAGCATTGTGGATTAGATTAACGACGATAGGAACGATAAATTTCAAGAGACTTAAATTTCTCAAGTTCAAGACTAAAGTAAAGGTGTGTGATACGAAAACCTAAAGGAAAAGAACTAAAGTCTGATGAAACGAGAACTCAAAAGTACCACGGAAAGTCGACTCTTGACGCATACAGTTAAGACAAGACAAGAACTAAAAGACATTTAAAAAGAAACAAGCAAATCAATAACAAAGAATCATTGATGATCAGAGAGTGTTGCGAAGTAAATTAATGAACCTTAGATCGGGCAAACATATAGGTAAGTCAGACCGACGAAGCCTTAGATCATCAAAAGCAAGTGTAGGAACTACTGCATGATCGTGGGCACAACAATTGAATAATAGTTATCCCTACGAGTTAAGCTCAGATACGAGTGAATCAGAAATGGCTTTCAGCACAGAAAGACCAGAAGGGGGGTCAAATGTAGCATATTTAGAAAGACTTGAAGGACCCTATAGGACTCAATTAGAATTTCTCCGAACCAACCACTTAGGTGCTCGCATCTATGAGGATGGTTTGCGAAGACAAGTGCAAATGCACAATCCTGATCAACCCATTGGATTGGAACGTCCAGTGGTGAAATTCGAGAGCAACGCGTACATAGACAAAGAAGGAACAATGTACATCTTAGGTACGAAGCCAAACAATACGAATGAGTTTGGTGTAACTCAGTTAGAGACGGAAGCGAGAGCCCAAGGAAAAGAACCATTAGAAGAACCTAGGACACTGAGAGGGAAATCTGTACTGACAAGAGTACTCATTCCAGATTGGATCCCTCAGGATAACAGAAGCATAGAATTATTCGTGAATAAAGAAACAAATGAAGCATTTTGGAGGTACAGCATGGAGCAACCTAGTGAGGTAGGCACCATCACAATCTATGACTTTAAGGACCCGGATACACCTAGAAAATTTTCTTTTCCGAAACCTAACCTGGAAGCGGAACCCATAGATACAACGTTTGATTTCAAAATGCCGGATGCTTTCTCAAATGAATTTCAGTTTTCAGAAGGATAGATCTTTTCTCAAGAATACGAACGTCCAAGCTACCCGACCACTCCACCTGATTAACAGCAAGGCCAAGTAGTGTCCAGCTCGGATGGAGAAAGAATAGAGATAGATGATGATGAGGGTGACGATGAAGCCAGCCAGGGCACTCATGAATCCCAAGAAAATGTACAGACAGATGAACAAGGATAGCAAACCGACACCCAAGGTGATACCAGTACGCATGAAGATGAAACCTGTGAAGCAGTAGCTTATACGTTGGCCATCAAAAAGTTATATCGCACTATGGAAAAAGTTTGGGCATGTAAGAAGTTAATGGAGGAAGAGAGCCAAGCACTTATAGAATAGGAACTTGTCTCAGGCAGTTTCGAAGAGGTATACATCAGAGGCTTCAGGGAACTTGTCAAATCAGTGAGATCCACCGAAGCCTTAAGATATTTGCAGAGGAAACCATTACCACAGTATGACCCTCGCAGAGTTCGCTTACTAACCAAACATGGTGAATACATTCGTGTACCCACGGGTGCACAATCTTCAGAAGAGGCCAGGGAAGCACGTCTCGTCCCTGAAGGATCATTGGCAGAAGAAGTTATCCTCGTCGATTCCCCGCCCCACACTACTACTGTACATACCATCATTGTGACCGAAGTACCCGCCACCCCAATCGCTCCTCTTTCACCTCCTGTATCTCCAAGCTCCCCTGTACATCCGATCTCTCCCTGACCATCCACATCTTTGGATAGCGTTGTAGCAGAAGCCTTCCTTACTTCCATTCATCCGACACTTCCTACACCCACTCAACCTAGTTTTCCTCCTCGAACATCCACCTTTCTATCCAGTCCAATTTTCCCTCGATCCTTCCCATCCTTCCCCACACCTCCAAGACCCCTTTTCCCATTCCCACCTCCATTAACCTTCTCCCCGGTCTCACCTCCCTGACCCACCATATTTCCGCTTTCCCCTTTTCACCAAGGAGTACAAGAGAACCCCTCTGTAAATTACTCTTCAACCTTTGTAAACCCTTATTTACACCCATGCACGCACCCACTCTCATGCCATTGTTCACGGTCACCGCACTTGATACCACATCCAATGACATGGATATATCACCATCCACTGCACCCCCGCTCACTTCATTCATGGCACCACCATATTTAGGCACCTGAAATTTTTCCACTGTCACCACTGCATCCACATTCCCATCCCCATTTCCCTTACCCTTTGCATCAACACCCACATACACCGCAACTGCATTCACTCCGTCACTAATATTATCACCCACTATAGACACTGCATTTCGACAGATGTTCACGTGTATGACTCAAGTAACAGATGAGTTCACGTGTCTTGGAAATAATTATCAGCAGCTACAGAAGACAACCAATGACTTACAGTCGCATCTCAATTCACTGACCATCGAGAATGCCTCACTAAACACCAGATACCAAGAGCTACGAGAGGCTTATCATAAAGTTGAACTAGAAAGTGAAGAAAAGATGAAAGAGGCTGTCACAAATATCGATAACTTGTTAAGGGCACAGACTATTCGCAATGCAACGCTCACCAGGAACTTGGGCTTACTCAGATGACACTTGGCAGCAGCAAAAGAAGAGAACCAACGTTTAGAGGAACAGAACAGAGAAAATTTAGAAGTTGCTTTAGATCAGCCAGACCAACCATTAAGCCCTAGTCGCTTTAAAGCCGTGCCCTCAGAATCTATGAAAATGTTGTTAGATGATCATGTCAGATTGTTAGATGAGTACGACAACATGAATGAGGAGTTTCAGAAGCTCAAAGATGAACACAAGATATTACAATTAAGAGCACCAATACCACAAGGACTACCAGCCCTTGCGCACCCATCTCTTGACATCCTAGAGGAACTCAATGCATTATGGGCCCAGGTATCAACTCTTCAATCATAGATAGCTAGCTGTATATGAAGCTCCCCCCAGGCCAGATTCCCCACCAGAACTACCAGCAGAGGAAGAAATAGTAACTATTTCGGTGGAGGAAACTTTTGAAGAAGTGTATGAACCCCAACCCATCCCAGGCGGACGAGTCACGGCTGAAGGCCAAATGACATTCGAACTTCCAACCCCCGCATGGATGAAGATGATAGAAGAACTTGGAACAACCCACTCAGCAAGGGTAGAAGCGCAGTTACACGCCATGGCAATGATTGAAGAACGCATTTTACAGTCCCCATACTTTGCTCATTTGGCCCCTCGCAGATACATATCAGGGCATGAGCTACAATACAAGCCTTACTTTATGTTAATGGCGGAATATCAGTTGGCCATAGAGAAAGAAACAGGCAAGAAACCCTCTCACGCTACTCAGTTTGAGCCTGATGATTTGCCACTAGACGTGCAGCAAGGAGAAATCTATCAACCAGATTGGCACAAGGATCTCTTACAGAATTATCCAAAGATGATGAGCACTTAGGTTAAGGCACCTCTACACTTAAAGTATAACCCATGTTGGGAACCAGTGCCACATCGCCGCTCCTGAAAGGCATTTGCGATTAAGGTACAAAACAACAAGCAATGCCAGGATTGGCTAAACTACCCATACTTCAGGCCACCCACCGGACCACCTACAGTCGGATACATGATGGCAACGATTCATCACTGGCTCCCTCGCTTGAAACATATGGACGATATAGCAGCGCACATGACTGTCAAGATATTTGACATGATGCAAATGGTTTTCAAAGTCTTCCGTCGTGTTAAGGCACCTCATGTAAACACCCCGGGCTTCGAGCATGGCAATCTAGACCTTGCATATGATATGAGTACAATGCCATCGCTGCGGGTGTGTTATGCCTGGCACTGCAGAATCAAATACCTACCGGCGTGCTACAAGCAAACCGTCGAATAAATGTTCACAACCGGTTTCTGGGAATACCATTCGGAAGTGTTCATCAGCAGGCCTACGTATTTACTTCAATTATTTGCCTGTGAACAGATGGTCTAATCCACGCACTATCGACTCCCACCATCCGATGAACCGCAACCCATTGATTGGGAGAAACTCGAGGAAGATTTGGCCCAAGGCATTCGAATATCAGAACACACCCTCGCACAGGAACTACTCCGGAATTACATCCGACAGACCTCACAACAAGGTTCTATCACGGATGACAGAAGCGAGAGGGAGGGGGGTGTTGGCAGTAGCCAGAGGCATAGAAGACGCCGAAGCATGTGAAGACAGAGCATAATGAAGAAGCAGGGAGTCAGTCGAATCATTTTTTCAAAGAATTATATTTTATAAATACTTTTCAAAACCTCCAACAGTGATTTTCATCACTTTTGTACTATATGTAACATAGAAAAAACCCTTTTTGTAATTTATAGCTCCATTTTCTGCAAGCCAATGAGTCCTCGAGCTTGAAGAGCTTAGGTAGAATGAGCACACCAATTTTGGTTATTTTTAGACACCGTTTACCCTTTCAAATAGCATATAGGACCTATTTTTTAAGTATGTCGGTCACTAGATGTGAAATCGGTCAAAACTAGTCTAGAATCTATAAAAAGAGCTAGAGAGCTCATTTTTGAGGTTGGTTAGTGTGAGCTTAGAGCTATTTTGAGCTTGTAATTGAGATCTTGAGCAATAGAGTTGATTTCCTACCTTCCATTGTGTCTTGCTTGTCTCTTCGTTGTGTGTGTGCATGTGTGTGTGCATCTTTATGCTTCTCACCTAGAAACACTCTCCCTCAAACTTGTTTTTGTTGTTCTTCTTTGTGTCTCCATCTTTTGAAGATTCTGTGTTGCTTCCTTTGGCATTTTTTATGGATGCAACATCTCCTTTGTTGGCACCACTCTTTGCCTTGAGCCAAAGCTCCTCTTCCATGACTAAGGCAATAAATTCTTCAAAAGTTAGAGGTTGAGTTCTAATTTGAATATAAACAGCAGTTACCAAACCATCAAAATTTGGTGCACATATTCAAAGAAAATGCCAAGCTAGCTCCTCACTTAACTTTTGTACACTTTCCTTGTCACTTGATCCTGTAGATTCTTTATGCAAGTGATAAATACCTATGCAGTCTCCTCATCAGCAAACATGTTATGCTGCTAGTTGATTCTCCAAGTTTTGAATTCATGTCTAATTACAAGTTTCATATTGATTTCTCAATATGTTCCATGCTTCACAATCCTTGTTGGTATGTTGAATGAGATTATAAACACCATCAGTAGCACTTGTAACTAGAACATAGAAAGCATCTACATTTCTCAATTTTCAAGCATGTCGAAGGACAACATCATGAGGAATCATTTGACTAGGATTTTTTGGATGAGGTGTTTCTTGGGGCTCATAATTGTTCCCAAGAATACTCCAGAAGCTCATATGAATTAAGGATAGAAGTGATTTCAAAATTCCACAAGGTATCCCACCATCAATCTTACTATTTGTGAAGGCTAGGGACCATATTTGCAATGTCAGGATGATCGGCATCATTGCTACTCCTACTTGTGCTCCACCTACTCATGTTGATGGACCTCCTTGATTAAAAATCATAGAAGATGAAGCACCATTGACATCTTCTCTCTTTTGTTGTTGAAGCCTCTGCAACCTTTGCATGCTTGTTTCTACATCACTCAGAGCCTCTTGAGTTCTAATACCATGTAAGAAATAATAGCGCAATATAATAAACTAGTAGACAAATTCGGGAAGAAAACGCAGAAAAAGAGAGATGCAAACTAAGAGATAGAAACCTCTAATTCTCAAAATTCCCAAGTGCAATGCAACTACAAAGATGGTGTTTTCCACCCGTGCGCTTCCAATATGGAGCTTAGATGGCAATGTAGATAGACTCTAGATGAAGGTCTTACTAGTGTGCAATGCTATGCAGAGCTACACATGGGTCATGCTTATATATATATTTTTAGTGGGAGTCGTCATAGATAAATGTAGTCGAGAGAGACAAAAACTCAAAATATATATAATCCAATAATATCTCTACGACCAAAAGTCCTATCATCTCAGCCCTATGGGCCAAGGGGATAGGCTGTTCAGATCCAATAGAAGGGGACAAGCCCCCTCTACTCTTCCCCCATTGAGTTTCTATGGGAAAACTACGCAGTGCCAAAAGGCCTTTATTTTTTTTGTAAAGGGTAGAAGCTCGAACATATCATTTTGAAGATAGTTGATGATGCAATGGAGATACTATTATAGGACTTGATTCACATGTTTTGTTTGTCCATCAATCTGTGGATGATTGGCTATAGATGATTTAACATGTACACAAAGAATCTTGCAATGACTATTCCAAAATTTGAATATGAATTGTGGCCTTGATAGTTGGAATGAAGTGTGCCATATTTGTGAATTAGTCCACTATAACAACAATGGCATCATACTTATCAAAACGTTGTATATTTATGATGAAATCCATAGATAATGAAGACCATGGCTTTTCTAGAATAGGCAAAGGTTTCAAGAGACCATGAGGTTTATGATGTGGCATTGGCACCTTAGATCTATTGTAATAATAGTAACCCATCATTTTCTTAGAACTCATTTACTTCATGAACTTTCTTTCTTGAATTTTCCACTTTACATTACAAAATAATTTTTCATGTGGTAGATTATCACGAATCAAGTGGGTCAAGGCTTAATCTTCTTGATTTCTTGAAGAGATACCGACTATCTGAAGATGTTCAAGCTTGAATAATACACTCTCTTTTCTTATCAAAATCCTCTTCACATTTCTTTGGTGAAATGTAATATCTTCTTGACAAGGCATCTAGCTAACATTGATGGCATTCTAGACGGTAGATGATGACAAAATCGAACCTAGATTGAAAGTTATTTCATCAAGATTGCCTTTTGTTGAGAATGCAAGCCTTCATAAAGTACTTTAAATTCTCGTGATTGGTGTACACGATAACTTTATGGGCTTCTCCTTCTACATGGTGGAGCTAGGTATCGAACGCATCCCCTATTGCAAGAAGCTATTTATCATGGATTTCATAATTTTTCTCTAGAACGAAAAAATTTCTTCAATGCTATGAAACTAGATGTAAGTTTCCATCATCCCCATGTTGGGATAGAATGGCCCCCAAGTCAAAGTTTAATGCATGTCTCTAGGAAAAAAGGCTTGGTAGAATCAGGATAAACTAGAATCAGAGCAATAGTGAATGCTGATTTTAGGATCTAAAAGGCGTTTTCTACTTCTTCAACCATGGGCATCTTGTGTTTCTTGTAAGCTTGGTAAGTAGCATCACTATCTTGGAGTAATCTTTGATAAATATCCTTTAAAAATTGGAGAACCCTAGAAAACATTGTAAATCTCAAACACATGAAGATGGTTGCCAATCAAGGATTCTCTCAATCTTCATAGTGTCCATAAAGATTCCTTTCTCTAAGACAATGTGCCCTAAATATTCTACTTATGTATGATGGAAAGAGCACTTCTCCAATTTTGCATGTAAATCATTTTCTCTTAGTTTCTCTAGAACTAGCTTTACATGACTTTCATGCTCTAGATTTTTGGAGAATATCAAGATATCATCTAGGTATATTACCATAGAATCATCCAAATATTCTTGAACGATATCATTCATGACATGTTAAAAGATGGTTGGGGCATTTGTGAGATCGAATGGCATAACTACATATTCCAAATGCTCATATCTTGTTCAAAATGTTACCTTCTATTCGTTTCCTTCTCTAATGATCACAAGGTTATAAGCTCCTTAAAGGTCAATCTTCGTTAAGAACTTTGTTTTTTTGAGGCATTCCAAGAGCTCTGATATAAGTGGTAGAGGCCCAAAGGTATCTGTTATTCATAGTGACTTTATTCACTCCATGATAGTCTACACAAATTTGGAGCCCCATCCTTCTTCTTTAAAAATAGGAAAGGGGCTCTTATAAGAAGACTTTGATTGTCTGAAAAATACCTTAGCTACATTCTCATCAATATTCTTTTGTAATTTTTTAAGTTCCTCTGGGTAATAGTGATATTCTATGGATTGGTCTAAAGGGTCGTTGCACTCCCTCTTGAAGCTCTATGGCACAATCATAAGATCTATCCTTAGGGAGGATATGTGAATTCTTCTTTTCAAAAATATCTTGAAAATCTTGGTATTGACTTATTACCTTCACTCGATCATCCTTCTTGGACTCTTTAGTTGGTACAACATAGATCATATATCATTTGGTTCCTTTCTTATTGCATGTATGAAGGCTTTGGCTCGTGCATTGACCGGGTTCTTATGGATATCTCCACAAGTGATTTTATTCTTTTCCCACTCAATTTCTGGATTATCTTTCATGATAACATGGTTTATCGGACTTGATAAACATTGAAAAATATATGAGAATCATGATCACCAAGGCTTACTCTTAATGGTGCAATTTCCTTGGTAATGTTCGCAGTAACTAGAGATCTTCCATCCACTATTTCAGCTATTACCAATCTATTACTTGAATATTATGTTTCTTTACCAATCCTTTATCGATAAAACATGGGGAGGATCTTGAGTCAACTAAAGTCGTAAGGAAAATGCATGATAAACTTGATAGGAAAAAGGCATGTTTGTATGGGTGTTGTTAGAATTATGAGATCCTTTCTCATATCATGGTCTGGTTGTACAATCTCCTTTAGAATTTGACTTTTTTGTTTCCTTATTCCACTGTTCAAGTCTTCCTTCTACTTCTTTTTCGTATTCAAAAAGGTGGTTGTCTTGGGTAATTTATTCATTCAATGTCTTAACTTTTGGCATCATGAGTAGAAGGTCCTTCACATCATCTCTAAATCCCCATCTAAATTGACTTATGAAATAATCATCATCCCAACTAGGATTACATATCAATTGCCTAAATTTCAATGCATAGGTAGAGACGGAGGGCTTACCTTGATTTAGCTTTTGGAGTTTGGTTTCTACCACTTTTTTGGTGCCTGCATCTCCAAATGTGGTTATGAGCTCAAAGAAACCCCTCATAGTTTTTGGGAGAAGTATCTCAATCCCTATGCAATCACAAAGCATGAATGACCTCCATAGATACCACCTCTTTGCATCTCTGCACACCAAAACTACTCTTTCTCATAGGATATGTAGAGAACTCAAGTGAGCTTTTGTAGACCTCTAGTAGGCACAAAGATCTTTTGAACAAAATAGATTTCACTTAGAACAAATACCTACATTTTGAGAAACAATGTCTACAAGATGAGCTACTTGATTGCATACACTAGCTAGTCAAACAAGGACCACAATTCAATCCAGCAAGCTTTTCTCACAGAATAACTAGGTAATGAATCTCAAACTTGGCTCAAATTTAGAAAACTATTTGATACTTCCAAGGATACTAGGGTAATTAGAGAAGTGGAAATAATGCTTAGACTTGGAGCAAAATAGTTCTAACCGATTCTACACCTGGAGAGAGATATCAATAACCACACTTCACTATTTTGAAGGTTTCTCTTAGAATACTCAAAGAATGATCTGAAGCCTTGATTTGCTTTAAAATTACCTACGTAGATATCAAATGACATAGATATTACATCAAATGGATGAATATTGAAGAAGAAGCCATGCTGACAACTCAAGGCTAGAGAGCTGTAACACGGCCTGCACACACATAGATAGATATATCTACTCAAAGCTAACAAAGAAGAAAGCAAGGGGCTTCCTTGTTACAACTTCAACACTTAGTGAGAACTCTAAATGAACTAGAAAACCCACAAGATGACTAAAAATATCATGATATATGCTACTTTTATAGAAGAGAATTGTTGGAGTTAGACGTCTACGGAAGCACATGAACAGCACAAGGAAGAAGAAGAAGCTTGGAGCACAACACAAAATATTGAATGTATTACCACTAGAATGTACAAAGATAAGTAGCTCGTTAGGGCAATAGGCATATATACAAGCGGGGGAAAAAAACCTCCTAAAGAGGGAAAAAAGTGCCCCAGGGGTTCTAGAGTGTTCACACATATCACTACCTAAATATATCAACAAATCCCCCCCTAGGAGTGATGCGGTGAACAAGACGCTGGCACTCATGTATAAGCAAGTGTCAAGCTATGTGGAATCAATCCACAAAAGGAAGTAAGACCAAAGATTTGCGAAAAGCTTTAAACTTCTCCCTAGGCAGAGCCTTTGTAAAAAGGTCTGCAATGTTCTCCTGCGTGTGCACATATGCCAAGTTGATCTCCCCAACAGAGAACCTCTCCCTTACATAATGATAATGCATCTCAATGTGCTTAGTGCGAGCATATAACATAGGGTTCCTCGCAACTGCCAATGCACTCTAATTGTTACTGAAGTGGTGGCAAAAGACTGACCAACACCCAAATCAGCCATAAGGCGTTTGAGCCATACACACTCAACAATCCCTGTGAAAGTTGCCCTATACTCAGGCTCACAACTGGAAGTGACCATAAATGGCTACTACTTGCTCAACCAAGATATATATGAGCTACCAAGCATGAAGCAAAAGCCACTAGTGGACACACGAGTGTCATAGCAACCAGCCCAATCACTATCAAAAAAAGCATGCAAATCTGGTGGTAGTGATCCCCCTTTGGGATAAAACAATCCAAGTAGTCAAGTACCACTCAAGTAGCGAAAGATGCACTTAACCGCCTGCCAATGCTTGACACGTAGGCAATGTATAAACCTGCTCATCTGTGAGATAGCAAACTGAATATCAATCCGAGTAATGCATAAGTAAACCAAGCATCCAACAGCCTACTGATAGAGAACAACATCAAATGCATCTCCAGCATCATGAAGACTCAATCGTAAACCTATCTCCATAGGAGTGGCAATAGGCTTATAGTCTTCAAGGCCAAAACGCTACAATAATGTGTCAATATATTCCATTTGACACAAAGCCATTCCACCATCAACTTGCATAAAGTAAATGCCCAAATAGTGATGCGAATGCCCCAAATTAGACATCTCAAATGAGGCATGCAAATCAGCCTTAAAATCAGCAATATGCATGTAATCAGGACCAATGAGCAGCATGTCATCAACATACACCATAATGATCAGAAGCACATCATTAGAACGCTTAACATATAAGGTGCTTTCAATTGGACTGTTCTCAAAACCATGTGCAATGAGATAGGCATGTATCTTTTCATACCAAGCATGTGGTGCTTGCTTTAAACCATATAATGCCTTCTTTAACCTGCACACCTGGTTTTAATGCCCTTTCTACACAAAGCCACGAGGCTGAAAAACATAAACTTCTTCATGCAAGTCACCATTCAAAAATGTTGTTTTGATGTCCAGCTAATGTACATTCCAACCATGATGAGCTGCAAGTGTACAGATGCTACAAACAGTAGTCATTCGACAAGTAGGAACAAAGCTTTCATAAAAATCAATGCCTCTTTCCTATGCATAACCCTTTGCAGCAAGCCTAGCCTTATACCTGTCAACTGTTCCATCAAGTTTACGCTTCAGCTTATATACCCACTTAGTGCCAATGGCCTTCTTGCTAGGAGGAAAGTCATATAAAGACTAGGTACCATTTTTAACGATAGCATCATATTCAGATTGCATTGCAGCCATCCAATGTTGAGAATTTTGTGCTTCATCAAACGAAACAGATTCAGTCTCATCACAGAGACTAGAGGCAGCCGTAGCATAACAATCTGATGCAAAAAGTGCACTATGAGAACCTGATCGAGTAGGATATGATACAGGTGCATCTAATTTGTTGTCATGCAAAGTTTGCACCAACCATTTTGGCATAGTTTTTGCCTCCTCAATATCATCTCTCTCATCAACAAGTGCATAATGTAAATCTGCATCAGAAATGGAATGATCTATATCATCATATGAGACCTACAAAGGCTGAGAAGTTGCCTCATTAGGACCAGCACTAGACTATCCACCTGCAAAAAGAGGCAACAATGTATCATACATGTCTTTGGAGCTAACAGATGTCTCCTTAGTACATGAAAGGAGGATAGCCTTTACTTTCAGAACTATAACCAACAAAAATACATTTTACTGCTTTATCATCCAATTTTTTGTGATGTTGTTCAGGCACTAATGCATATGTCAGACAACCAAAAACATGCAGATGAGCAATTGATGGCTTGCGACCAGGCCAAGCCTCATATGGAGTGATAGACTGGAGCCTTTACTGGGACACATGTTAAATACATATGATGCACACATAACAGCCTCAAGCCAGAAATTATGTGGTAAAGCTTGACTCTTGACCATACATCTCGCCATCTCCATGAGTGACATGTTCTTCCCTTTAGCAACTCCATTTTGTTGAGGTGTATATGGCACTGTACATTGATGTTTTATCCCATGTTCAGCCAGAAATGCATTAAAGTCAGAAGACATTTATTCCTCCCTCAAACAGAATAGAGGGTGCCCATTTTACATGCTGACAAATTTTCAACCAAAACCATAAACTGCTTGAAGCACATAAACACTTCAGAATTTGTTTTCAATGGATTTATCCATGCATGCCTGAAAAAATCATCAATTAAAGTCACGAAGTAAAGATAATTTCCAAAAGAGGGAGTCTGCATAGGACCATAGACATCATTGTGAACAAGTTGCAATTCCTATGTAGCTCAAACTGAACCATCTTTTTGCAAATGAGGAACGCTGCATTTTGCCCAAAATACAGTC
The DNA here is from genome assembly GCA_020310875.1 of Ceratopteris richardii. NCBI lineage: Eukaryota > Viridiplantae > Streptophyta > Polypodiopsida > Polypodiales > Pteridaceae > Ceratopteris > Ceratopteris richardii. The sequence continues at coordinate 57,059,820 of CM035425.1, read as the reverse complement.
TTCATATACATGTTTACTAGGTGCCTCAAGTTTGGGCAAAGCTTTGGCGTGCATGCTTTGGTCATCTGAATTTTTCTAGTTTACTATGCCTGTAGAAATGAGCAGGCAAAAACTATGCCAAAATGGCTAGTGCAAACTTTGTCATATCGTACTTTGTCATATCGTACTCATTCAGGCTCTCATAGTGCATCTTTTGCATCAGATTGCTATGCTATGGCTGCATCTATTCTTTGTGATGAGAATGAGCCTATTTCGTTTGATGACGCACAAAATTCAGAAAAATGGATGGTTGTTATGCAATCTGAATATGATGCTATAATGAAGAATGGTACTTGTTCTTTATGTGACTTGCCTCCTGGCAAGAATGCCATTGGGACTAAGCGGGTATACAAGCTGAAGCATAAGCCTGATGGTACAGTTGACAGGAATAAAGCTAGGCTTGTTGTGAAGGGTTATGCACACGAAAGAGGCATTGATTTTGATGAGACCTTTGCATCTACTTGCTGAATAACTACTGTCCGTAGCATCTGTGCACTTGCAACTCATCATGGTTGGAATGTACATCATTTGGATATCAAAACAGCATTTTGGAATGGTGACTTGCATGAAGAAGTGTATGTTTTTCAACCCCGTGGCTTTGTGCAAAAAGGGAAGGAGAACCAGGTGTGCAAGTTAAAGAAGGCATTATATGGCTTAAAGCAAGCACCACGTGCTTGGTATGAAAAGATACATGCATATCTGATTGCACATGGTTTTGAGAACAGTCCAACTAAAAGCGCCTTATATGTTAAGCGTGCTAATGATGTACTTCTGATCATTGTGGTTTATGTTGATGACATGCTGCTCACTGGTCCTCATGAGATGCATATTGCTGATTTTAAGGCTGATTTACATGCCTCATTTGAGAAGTCTGATTTGGGGCATTTGCATCATTATTTGGGCATTCAATTTATGCAAGTTTATGGTGGAATGTCTTTGTGTCAAACGAAATATATTGACACATTATTGCAGCGTTTCGGCTTTGAAGACTATAAGCCTATTGCCACTCCTATGGAGATAGGTTTACGATTGAGTCTTCGGGATGCTAGAGATGCATTTGATGTTGTTCTCTATCAGCACATTGTTGGATGCTTGGTTTACTTATGCATTACTCGGCCAGATATTCAATTTTCTGTCTCACAGATGAGCAGGTTTATGCATTGCCCAGGTGTCAAGCATTGGCAAACAGTTAAGCGCATCTTTCGCTACTTGAGTGGTACCCTGCTACTTGGGTTGTTTTATCCCAAGGGGGGATCATTGCTACCAGATTTGCATGTTTTTTCTGACTCTGACTGGGCTGGTTGCTATGACACTCGTGTGTCCACTGGTGGTTTTTGCTTCATGCTTGGTAGCTCATGTATATCTTGGTTGTGCAACAAGTAGCCTACCGTGACCACTTCTAGTTGTGAGGCTGAGTATAGGGCAGCTTTCACAGCGACTGTTGAGTGTGTGTGGCTCAGACGCCGTATGGTTGATTTGGGTGTTGGTCAGCCTTCTACCACCACCATCTTCACTGATAATCAGAGCACACTCGCAGTTGTGAGGAACCATGTGTTCCATGCTCGCACTAAGCACATTGAAGTGCATTATCATTATGTCAGGGAGAGGTTGTCTACTGGGGAGATCAGCTTAGCATATGTGCCAACGCAGGAGAACATTGTAGACCTGTTCACAAAGGCTCTGCCTAGGGAGAATTTTGAAGCTTTCTGCAAAGCTTTGGGTTTACTTCCTTTTGTGGAGTGATTCCACATAGCTTGGCACTTCCTTATACATGAGTGTTAACTCCTTGTTCGTTGCATCACTCCTAGGGGGGTTTTTTGATATATTTAGGTAGTGACGTATGTGAACACTCTAGGATCGCCAGGGCACTTTTTTCCCTGTTTAGGAGGTTTTTTTTCCCCCGGCTTGAATATACGCCTATTGCCTTAATGGGCTACTTATCTTTGTACATTCTAGTGGTAATACATTCAGTATTGTGTGTTGTGCTCCAAGCTTCTTCTTCTTCCTTGTGTTGGTGGCATGCTTTCGTAGACGTCTAACTCCAACATTCAGTACGTGCAGTTGTAACAGTTGCAGATGCGATAGGACGTTTTTCAACACCCTACACAATGTTCCACAGTCCTTTTGCAACCAATACATGTTGCATCATATAATCCCATAACGGGTAGTTGGTACCATCCAACTTATCCTCAACAACCAACATACGGAATACATCACTACTTCGAGCCATGGCTGGTGACTAAAATATCTTGATGCAAAAAATTGTTTATATCTCAAAAATTTAAATAGAACTGCCCAAATGAATTCTGCTAAACTTGTACCATACTTCGAGATGCTTATACTGGCGGACCAAAACTGGTATATACCTTTGGCACAAAAAGACAAAATAGCCTACTGAAGCATTGCGATAGTGCTCTCGGAGGCCGAAACGAGCTCAGATCACGATCTCGACATCACAAAGCGAAGCAGTTTTGATCTATCAAGGACACCCTAGATGAAGCAGCAACCTGTTCTCATACCAATTGTTGCAGTTAGATGTGTGCGAAAGCACCTGAAGAGCACAAGGAAGAAGTAGAAACTTGGAGCACAATACACAATATTGAATGTATTACCACTAGAATGTATAAAGATAAGTAGCTCATTAGGGCAATAGGTGTATATACAAGCCGGGGGAAAAAAACCTCCTAAAGAGGGAAAAAAGTGCCGGAGCAATCCTAAAGTGTTCACACACATCAGTACCTAAATATATCAACAAGAGTTTGGACCCTAAAATCTAGGAACCACCTTTCCTAATAAATCAACCTCCCAAAAATTGGAGGACTTGGAGATGACCTGGGGAGTGTTTGGTTGAGATATTTTGATGCAATCTAATGCTTTTAGCCTTCCATAAATTGTTCCACATGTGCATGATTTATTTCTCATGAATTTTGGTGAGACTTTCAATACTCCTCCATAAGCTTCAAATCTTCATCTTCGTCCAAGCTCCTTCATGTTGAAGAATTGCTTGAAGTTTGAAATCTTCACCCCATCAAAAGCATTTGTGAACATCTCAGCAACTTGTTCCTTGGTACCTATATGAAGTATTGAAAGTTCCTTGGAGTTCACTAATTCTCTTATGAGTGATAGTGCACTTCAATATGCTTAGTTCTAGCATGATAGACAAGATTCAATGCTAGATGAATGCTACTCATATTGTCATATAAGATTGGATATATATCAACCTATAAATTTATCTCCATAAATAGCTTCTTAATGCAAATTAGGTCACATGTAACTTGAGCCAAATCTCTATACTTAGACTCAATGGAAGACAATGTCATTATGGGCTACTTCTTTGAAACCCATGAGATGACCTTGCTACCTAGCATGACTAGGTAACCACTTGTACTCCTTCTATCTTCCTTTGAACTAGCCCAATCGACATCAGAGTACAATCATATTTCTTATACCAAGGGAGTAGCTCATCAAAGGCTACATTCCTTGATATCATTAAGTCCTTTGTGTTTGGCTAGAAGCACCTGTAACCTTTATGATCATTTCAATATCCTAACACCCTTTTTCCACTTTCAGTTATAGCTTGTGCCTCAATTTGCTTACCACATGTACATAACAAGTATGTCCAAATATTTTCAAGTGGGAAAGATCACATTTCTTACAATAATAAGCTTGATATGGGGTCAAGCCATGGATATCTGAGGTATCTTCTCTATTCATAAGGTACATGACGATAATTGCTACATCATTCAAAACATGTTAGGTACATTCATCTCCTTAAGCATTGTTGTAGCAATCTCTGCAATGTATCTATTCTTTCTCTTTGCTACTCCATTTTGTTGGGGCATGTACTTGTATGTTACTTGCCTCTTCATGCTTGAATAAAAAATTAAAAAATTTATTGAAGAAATACTCTCTCCCTCTAGTGGACCTTAATTTCTTGATGTATGTATCTCTCTCCTTCTTTGCAATTGTCTTGAATGCTTTGAAACATGTAAACACATTTGGTTTCTATTATGAAATAAACCCAAACCATGCTTGTGCAATCATCTATAAAAGTGAAAGATTACTTGTTACCTCCAATGTTTTTAACTTTGGTTAGAATCCACACATCTGTATGTATCAACTCCAATGGGTGTTGGCTTATGTAGCCACTCTTCTTGAACGGAAGCCTTGCTAACTTCCTTAGTTGACACGATTCACATAAATGCTTCATACCTTGTCCTTGGAAGTTGGGCAGCCCTTCAACCGACCTCTTGAATTGAATTTCCTTCATTCTTTGTATATTGATGTGGCCCATCCATCTGTGCCACAAGTTCAACTCCGAAATCTACTTGCTGCTATATGTGAAGTAGACATGTTGAGTGGAATGAGATTTTATCTCTAAAGTGAAGTGTCTTCCTTGATTCCTTCCTCTTGATATGACCTTTTATCCTTGCTTAGGATTCTCCACAAAGAATCCACCTCTGTTGAACCTTGTTTGATGCACTCTTTCAACCATTTTCCCTATAGACACCAAGTTCTTTGTGATGGTAGGTACATGCAATACATTCTTGAGACATCTTCCTTCCTCTTTGTCATCCAAAGCTACATCTCCAACATGGGAGATCTCATGGGTTGTATCACCACTTGTTTCTACATGTCCTTTACCTTTGGGAGCATGTAGATTAGTAAACCAAGAAGCATTGCAACTCATATGGTTGCTACATCCACTATCGATATACCAAGTTTTATCTACTTGAATTCCCATTCATATGCACTATTAAGAGATTATCATTTTCTGAACTTGTAGAAGCATGATTACCTTGGCCTTTGTATGAAGAACCTTGATTATAACCCCTTTGGTTTCCTCCTTGGTAGCAATCTCTAGCATAGTGACCAAACTTTCCACATATGTAACACCCTTCTCCATCTTGATTCCTACTGTTGATGCCTTCCTCCTCTTCCTGTTATTCTTCCTCTACCTCTTTGTGACGAGGTGCCTTGGTTATGTCTTTGATCGCTTGAGAGGTGTCTTCCTTCAAATCTTCTTTGCCTCTACTTTTTCCTCTTTGTCACGAGGAAGGAGATAAGGAAGAGAGCTCACACACACACTCTCACTCTCAAGGAGAAGCACACACACAGATTGAGGCAAGGAAGAAGTATCTTCTTCTTCTTCTTCTATTATATAAAAGGAATGTACAAGAATGACCTAAAAAACAAGAATACAACCAGTGCAATATATAAAGACCAGTACATAAGGAAAAACCTAATATCCGCGAATGAGTGAGCTGGTAAAAAACAAATGTGCCATCACTCTCGGTAGATAAATCTAATAAAGCTCAATGAAGTATCCCTGACATATACCGGCGTGACCACTATACATGTCAGAGAAACGAAAAACTGGTACGTGTCATCCTAGATCATCACATGTTGAGCTTGATATCTCAACACTCCCCCTCAAGCTCAATGCCATATCCTGTAATCCAAGCATCTTTCGAAACTTCTTCAACTTCTCAGCTCCAAGTGCTTTGGTGAAAATATTAGCAACCTGCTCATCTGTTCTTACATAAACAAGATCAATATCACCTGCTAATACCTTCTCTCTGATGAAGTGATAATGTACCTCGATATGCTTTGTTCTAGCATGGAAAATAGGGTTCCGTGCTAACTGTATGCTGCTAAGATTATCACAATAGATAGTGATAGGCTTTTGCACTTCCACACCTAAATCTGCAAGTAAAATCTCCAACCATGATGCCTCACATGCTGCCATTGCAGCACCTCTATACTCAGCCTCTATACTCGACAAAGCAACAGTGGGTTGCTTCTTACTGCTCCATGTAATAGCTGCACCTCCAAGTGAGAAAAGAAAGCCACTAGTAGATCTTCTATCTAGAGTACTACCAGCCCAATCTGCATCGGTGTATCCATGAACCTGCAAATCTACACCAGCTTCATAAAACAATGCATAATCCAAAGTAGCACTCACATAACGTAGAGTGCGCCTCAGAGCATCCAAATGTGGCTTCCTGGGAACCTGCATAAACTGACTTTCAAGTCCAACAGTATAACTTAGATCAGACCTTGTAATTGTGAGATATATAAGACTTCCCACAATTTTCCTGTACATAGTAGCATTTTCCAATGCTTCACCTGATGTAGTATCCAATTTCAAATTCTGATCTAATGGCATAGAAATTGGCTTACAATCAGCCATACCATACTTTTGCAGCATATTCAAGGCATATTGCCTTTGCGACATCCATATACCTGTTTCTGTATGTATAAACTCAATGCCCAAGAAATAGCGCAGCACACCAAGATCTTTCATGTCGAATTCCTGCATAAGGAGTTTCTTTACCTCTTTGATGCTTTCTTCATTATCACCACCTACAATCAGGTCATCAACATAAATAGCCACAATAGTGATGCCATCATCAGCCTTCCTTGCATATAGTGAGTGATCTGCATCACACATAGAAAACCCAATGCTGGTTAAGTAATCAACAATCCTTGCATGCCATGCACGCGGAGCCTGCTTCAGCCCATACAAAGCCTTTTGCAACCTGCAAACATATTCTGGATGCTTTGAATCTTCATATCCTTGTGGCTGGTCCATATATACTTCTTCCTCTAACTCACCATGTAGGAAAGCATTCTTCACATCCATCTGATGCAAAGTCCATCCTTTTGCTGTAGCTAATGCAACAAGTGTCCTAACAGTAGACATTTTAGCTACAGGGCTGAATGTTTCCTCATAATCAATGCCATATGTTTGTGCATAACCTTTAGCTACCAATCGTGCTTTATACCTGCTTATGCTACCATCAGCATTATGCTTTACCTTGTAAACCCATTTGCAACCTATGGGTTTCTTTCCTTGCGGCAATGGAACCAACTTCCATGTATCATTTCCATAAAGTGCAGCCATCTCCTCATCCATAGCTTTTTCCCAATCTGCATTACCAATTGCATCTTCAAAACAAGAAGGTTCAGCATCTTGTATTACCTTTGTCATGTAGGCACAATGGCGAGCCATGTAACTATCATATGTCAATCGTTGCACTGAATTACGCATCCTCCCAGATCTTCTTGGTCCTGGGTCACTTCTCCTTGTATCATCTGCATGTGCCCTTCTTACTCCTGGAGTCTTCAGAGAGGGCAATCCAAGTTCCTCATCAATACTCTTTTCTGAACCACTTGAATCTCCATCAACATCTTCAAAACCTGCACCTGTTTTACTACCAGTAGAAAGCTTTTCTTTACCTTTCTTGGATGTATTTGATGAATTTGCTAGACTGAAATTTCCACGCAATCTTCCACTCCATGGATTTGAGTTGGAACTATTGCTTGGTGATGCATCCGATCCACTCAAAACTTGAGATTCTGCACTAGATTTTTCAGCATTTTCTTTGTCATTTGGTTCAAGATTCAATCCTTCTTTGACATCTGCATAGAAGCTTGACATTTCATCAAATACCACATCTCTGCTCACCTTCACCTGTCGTGTGAGTGGGTTATAACATTTGTGCCCCTTTTGCTCAAGGGAATATCCAATGAAGACACATTTTTTTGCTTTCGGATCAAGCTTCGTCCTCAACTCATCTGGAACATGTACATATGCAATACAGCCAAAAACTTTCAGATGTGATAAGTTTGGCTTTTTACCTGTAAACTTCTCTTCAGGCGTAACTTGATATACAGCAGCAGTCGAAGTTCTGTTCATGATGTATACAGCAGTATGCACAGCTTCTGCCCAATAACAATGAGGCATATTCTTCTCATCCATTAAGGCTCTTGCTATTTCTGCAATATGTCTATTTTTGCATTCAGCAACACCATTCTGTTGTGGTGTGTACCTGCATGAAAACTGACGCCGAATTCCATGATTTTTTAGAAAACTGCTGAACTCATTTGACATGTATTCACCTCCTCCATCAAATCTTAATGTCTGAATGTACTTCCCTGTTTGCTTTTCCACCATAACTTTAAAATTCTGGAAGTGAGTAAACACCTCGCTCTTCTCTTTCATGAAATATACCCATACTTTGCGTGTATGGTCATCAATGAAAGTAACATAAAACCTGCAGCCACCCATAGATGTGGTCTTTGCTGGACCCCAAACATCTGTATGTACTACTTCTAGTACATTCTCACTAACATGCTTGTCATGTGGAAATGATGCTCTTGACTGTTTACCAAATTGACATGTTGCACATACCTTTTGCATTTCTGCAACTTTGAAATTTGGTAGTCCATGGACAATCTCCTTTGATTGCATCAGTTTCAGCCTTTGCAAGTTTGCATGCCCAATCCGTTTGTGCCATATCTCTATATCTGCAATAACTCCTACACCTTTTGCAAACATGGCTTCATTCATTTCAGGAATCTTCACATTTAAGGTGAACATCCTACCCACTTTGTTTCCTTTGGCAACCAATTGTCCATCCTGCTTGTACTCTTCTACATATAATCCATCAGCATTGAACCTGACTTGTAATCCCTGGTCAACCATTTGTCCAACAGAAACTAGATTCTTTGTTATATTTGGAACATGCAGCACATCAACGAGATGTTTTACATTTCCGTCCTCCATAGATAATGCTATGTTTACTGTATGCTCAATAGGATGCGATGTATCATCACCTGTTTCAACATATCCAGGAACTGGCATTTTCTGCAAACTACTAAACCATTCTGCATGACTGGTCATGTGATTTGAAGCACCTGAATCAACATACCAGACATTATCATTCGATTTTGAAACACCAGCAAACATCGTATTTCATCATGTGATGTTGAACCATAAACAGCTTCTCAGAATCATCTGCACTTGTGGATGCATAGTTGTTTTGCTGCCTTCTGTTATTTTGATTCTTTAACCTGCAATCACGTTCAAAGTGTCCAGGTTTACCACAATTCCAGCATCCTTTACTATCATTACCTGAATCATTTCTTTGGAAATTTCTGCGACCTCTTTGGCTCCCCCTGCCTCGAAACTGTCCTCTTCCTCCTGCATGATTCTATTGTTGACCTTGGTCTTGGTTATTGTTTCCTCTTCCACTTCCAAAACCTCTACCTCTGCCTCTTCCTCTGCCAGAGTAGAATACCTGCTCAGAACTGGGCTTTCCTTGGGAGTTTGAGTCCTCACCAAGATTCTTTTCTTCAATAATCAGCATAGATACCAAATCAACAAAATTTGGAATATTTTCCCTGGTCTGTATGGAAGTTCTGAATTGCTTATATGCAACTCCTAAACCACGAAGGCACACTTCCACCTTATCATCATCATCTACATTCACGCCAATAGATGCAAGTGACTCACATATGCTTTTGATTTTTAGAGTGTAGTCACTTACCGACATGCTCTTTTTCTCCAATGTATGCAGCTCGTTCTTGAGTTGCAATTTTCGTGCCTTTGTATTGGTCTCGTATAAAGTGACCAAACTGTTCCAAGCCTATTTTGGAGTCTTGGCATCCTGCATGTGTCCAATCATGTTATCCTGTATGCTAACAGATAGCCAATACATTACCTTTCGTGCTCCTTGATTCCATTCCTCATATGCTCTTAACTGTTCTGCAGTCCGATTCCTTTCTGGTAACTGCGGAGCATTTTCATTCTCTCCTTCGATGTACTTCCAGTAGCCTTTTCCCATCAGGAAATTCGTCATTCTGAATCTCCAAGCATGGAAGTTGTTCTTGTCCAGCTTATCGCTCATAAGCTGACTCATTCCATCTGCGTTTGCCATTTCTGCAACAATTCACAACACCGCAACACACTACAAGCATCACTTCTGCTTGAACACTATCGCACTATGACGTGACAGCTCGATCTCATAAAAACACAGTTTTCGTGTATCAACAGTACACGGAATCGCTTGAAATTCTAGATCTGGAATATATGAGTGTCGCCAAACACAACCCAAGTTACAATTTCTAAAACTGACCTGGTTTTTCTGTGGGCCCCACCTTACAGGCTCAAAACGGAGGTCGAGATGGCTCCGAAACTTCGATCTGACAAAAACGAGTGATCCTAAAGGGACAACTCACGAAAATATTTTGAGGTCTTCTACCTTCACGGCGATTTTCGTAGCAAATGGAGGCCGTTTGTGAAATCGCGTTTTCTCCACGCCTTGCCACATAGTCTTCACTGTCGCCTTCTCCACGAGCTCTCTACAGCCAGGCTGGCTCTGATACCATGTCACGAGGAAGGAGATAAGGAAGAGAGCTCACACACACTCTCACTCTCAAGGAGAAGCACACACATAGATTGAGGCAAGGAAGAAGTATCTTCTTCTTCTTCTTCTATTACATAAAAGGAATGTACAAGAATGACCTAAAAAACAAGAATACAACCAGTGCAATATATAAAGACCAGTACATAAGGAAAAACCTAATGTCCGCGAATGAGTGAGCTAGCAAGAAACAAATGTGCCATCACTCTCGGTAGATAAATCTAATAAAGCTCAATGAAGTATCCCTGACATATACCGCCGTGACCACTATACATGTCAGAGAAACGAAAAACTGGTACGTGTCATCCTGGATCATCACATGTTGAGCTTGATATCTCAACACTCTTCTCCTTTGCACCTTTGACTACTTTCATAAAAGACGTGCATCCTTGATTTTAGTTGAACCTCCACCTATGTTCATCTCTTCTATAACCGTGAGAGCAACTAATTGCTCAAAAATAGAAAGATTATCCCTTACATATATTGAAGTGGTAAAGCTTTTCCATTGTTATTGCCTATGTTTTGGGAAAGGATAAAGATCACCCTCTTGTCTCTTTCGTTCCATTCCCTAAAGGCCCTTAGTTGGCCATTAGTTGAGTTTCCCAAAATACCAAGATGCTTTGATACCACTATTGGGGGAAGTAACTTAACCCCAATGCAACAATATAACGTGAATGGCCTCCATAGGTACACTTATTTGCACATCTGAACACCAAAATTGTTCTTTCCAACAACATATGCAAAGAACTTTAGTAAGCTCATGTACACTAGTAGACACCAAGAGATTTATAACAAAATACATTTCACTCAAAATGGATATCTAAACTTGGAAACAATGTCTACAAGATGAGCTATTTGATTGCACACAGTAGTTAGTCAAACAAAGACCACACTTCATTGTAGCCAGCTGTTCTCGGACACTGAATCTCAAACTTGCACCACCTTCAGAGCACTATAAGGGCTATCCAAGGAAACCAAGATATTAGAAACAATGCTCACAACTCAAAGCAAAAAAAACTCCTTCACTATCTTGAAGGTGTCTCTTAAAACTACTCAAAGAATGTTCCAAAGATTGAGTGCGCTTTAAAATTACTCTAACATCTATCCAATGACATAGAGATTATATCAAATGGATGAATAATGCAGAAGAACCCATGCTAACAACTCAAGACTAGAGAATTGCAACACTTCATACACATGCACGCATAGATATGTTTACTCAAAACTAACAAGGAAGCAAGCAAAGGGTAGCTTAAGCAAGAGGCTTGCTTGATATACCTCCGTAACTTAGTGTACACTCCAAATGAACTAGAAAGCCCATGAGATGACTAAAAAAGCCTTGATGCAAGCTACTTTTATAGAAGAGAAGTTGGTCCCTAAAATCTGGGAACCATCTTTTCGAAAAAGTCAACCTCCCAAATAGGAGGAAATAGTTGCTTTTAGCCTTCCATACATTGGCCCACATGTGGAGAAATGTATGAACCAATGTGACAATAGTTCATGAAGTACTGACATGTTCTTCTCTAAGATTGGGATGAACCATGATAATGGTTGACCACATAGCAGGGTTCACATAAAATCGATCTTGAATGCCTCATCAAGGCATCCATCAGGCAACATATTCATGAACCATTTAGCATGCCATAGGAATCCACGAAATTTCATACAATCACCATTGAACTTTTTTGGCATGCAAATATTGGGTTCCTTCATGAAATGAAGTACATTAATTTTCACCACTCCAATCATGCAACATTCATGCAACATTCTATCTATTATTTAAAAAAGGCAAACACCTAACATTCCTTCCTCTTTTCAAGTTCAACAAAGTCCTTTACCAAAACTCATAGATGCTATCCCCCATATCCTTATAAGATGGACATCTTTCAAATAAGACATCAAATTCACCTTGTCTCAATCATTATGCTCTTTTCGACTTTGGATGAAGTCTCTCTATTAAAATCCCTCAATTTGACTTGCAATCCCCAAATAACCCATTGAAGTCCTTAATCATTAAACCCAAGGATAAAGGTTTAATTCGGCGTGGAGATATAAGTAGAACCATGTGAACGGATTTAAGGGTTCGATTACTTGCAAGGGCTAGAGAACAAAAATGATCTCATGAATTTCAAAAGCTTGGACGCATAGGAATTCGATAGAGCTAATAATAGACGATTACAACATGGTATTCCTACCTACCCACCGACAACTCCAATTATAAGATGTTTCATTGATCTACTCATACTTGCAGACCTGCATATAATCTTCTCGTTAAGATTGTCTAATAAATTATTTACCCTATTCCCTTATATTTCTTATTTGCAACTCGTGCAAAAACTTTTCTGAGAGAAACACGAGAAAATAAATACTGTCTGATTACCAATAAATCATTACAAGTTCTGTTATCTAATTATCAAGAGTGCTCAAACTTGAGACATCTAGAATAAAGTACATGCAATGAAAAACAGCAACAAGAACAAGTCCACATTTTTCAAAAACAAACATTTATGGCTGATTCTTTCACACTCATCAACGTTAACTTATAAAATTGAAGAAACATGTTTCCAATGTAACAAAATGCATGCCAGCTTTTTCAATCAACAGAGCGTTTGTAGTATTTACGAAAGTTTTTCGGCATTTCGGATTAACCACTTTGCATTTCCAGCAACTGCAAGTGCTAACCAGATACTGGATACACAAGCTCCTGCACCGCTTCAATAACTGTGAAAAAAATATACGGCCCAACATTTCTACAAAAATGACTAAATTAGCTGTTCACGTGAATGTCTATGCCCCTTAGATAAACAGTCAGTACTTCTGAAAGATTGTATTAAAAAATCCTCCATTAAGTTCAAACATCAAACTGCCGTTCATGAGGTTAAACCTTGAGAAAATAAGATAATCAATATGGCTGGAAAAGATAATAAATATAACTGATTTTTCCTAATATCTGTCCCTTATTTGGTTGAGCATCTCTTTCTCCACGGAGAAACCACCAAGCTCCTAGAAAATGGTAGACATGCCAGATCAATAAAGCCAAGAGAGAACAGTAGCGTGGCTTTGTTAAGAATGGACTAAACAGACACTACATCCATGGGTACGATAAAGAGCTGTCTTTCAGTGGGAAATACAAAACTTATGGTTGACAGTAGAACGGTATAAAATTCCCGATGATCAGATGTAAGTGGATAAAACCCACTAACTTGAGCAACACAACACACTAACTTGTGCCAGATATGCTAAAAAATCTAGATTGACAAGTCAGAAAAGTGCTTCAAAGGACCACATTACACGAGCTATTCATTAAGCTCGGACAAGAATACATACAACATCGCACACCAAGACGTGCTTCCTCTGGCATGTAAGATTATTAAATTGATTCGATAAACTTGAATAAATACATGCCACATGGAACAAAGTGAAGGGCTTTCTCAAAGGTGGCCAAAATATTTTTTGAGATATGATGCAATGGACAACACGAAAGTACCTCCCTAAGCAAGTCCAGAATAGTAACCAATGGCAACAAATGAAAATGCTTCGTCCAATACACTAAACATATGCAGACTGCAGAAAAATCAATGCATTCATGGATCTCAAACAGAATGTTTGAGGATGCTTGCTGCAACAAGTTTTAATTGCCCTATTTTCATGACAGCAGTAATTATCACGCTTGAGTTAATGAGTATCCCATAAATAACACAGCAATAACAGTTTCATGCAAATAGAAGTAGCTACACTAAACTCATGCCTCCGGATTATACATATCATAAGTTGGTAATGAAATAGTCATGCTCTGGGCGTTTATTATATATTTTTTGAATCTTTCATACATATCTCTCTGAGCCTCTACTGCTTCAGAAAAATGGCCCTGCAAATCACTATCTCAACATAATGTCAAAAAGAGCCTAACTGTCGCATTGACGACAAAATCGGACATCAAGTCCTTGCCAGAGTAAGCTTAATTTGAGTTTTGCACCTTACCATATCTTACCGCTCTTTAACATGAACACAATTGGCATCTGTTATCATCACAATAAGAGTATCAGTCGCTATTCACACTTGCAGGCCTGAACTTCTGACTTTTTAGCTACTGTATCAGCGTCCTGTTTAGATGCTTCCTTTTCTTCGGCTGCAGGAGAAGGCGATTTCTTTGTGTCTGCTTTTTTCTGTGAGCCTGTTAACCTTGCGAGTGTCACAAATGAAAAGCCTCCCAACACATTATTGAAACCACGTAAACAGAATACAGTTGTCTTAAACACAGGTGATGGTAAGATATCTGCTATTGCAAACTCCATCCCATTGATAAGCTGATACCTAAAATTACTGCTGACTCCCATATGTATTGCCCATGTAGCTGCATTCAAGAGAGTTGGAGGAGCCTCATTCTGTGGCTCAAAATTCGGGTCTACCTTTTTTCTGAAGTTAATTAGACAATTTGACATGAACGTGCCAAAAAGGCCTGCCCCAAAGCCAACTGCACCAAAAACAGCCCCTTTATACACAAATGTACCTAAGCGGTCAAGAACAGTGTATGCTCCTTTCTCAAACATATGCCCAGGAGGGCATGACGAGAAAATTGAAGGCAGCAAATTTGAAGCAGATGCTGCTGCAGATGTCGGGGCTAGCATGTACATCAGAGAAAAATTCAAGATAGATCCAACAACGAGAGTTGAAAACACAAAATCGAGCTCGTTCAAGCCGAAGTTGGGGCGTGAAGCCATGTCACCGATGACGGATGCACCTACACCTATAATTTGCTCCATGAGAACTTTGAAAGGGAACTGAGAATCTGCATTCACTCTGTCATTCCATCCCTTGAAAAACGAAGCTATCAGGCTTCCTCTCCTCAAGTTATCACCATCATCATTTTCTGACTGCTGGCCACCATCCCAACCACCACCACCCCCATCATCATCCCTGTTGCCATTACGAGGACCATCGCCACTCCCGCCGGTTTCGACCAACTCAAATGAACTGTAGCTATCTGTTCCCGCGCCTGTTACTGTTCTTCTTTTGGGGTTTGACGCTAGAGGAGAGAAATATGAAAGAACGTGAAGCTTCTTACAGACGGGTCCTTGCGGATATGATTCGAGGAATGGTGCATTTTCAGCAACAGATGAACGTTGTACACGATGAGGAGAGCATGAAACGGACTGGAGGAAGCGCAACGACATTGCAAGAGCCGCAGCATGCAACTGTGCCGCCATGGAATTCTCAACAACACTCCCTAACACATTCCAAAGCGGCTGGAAAGATGGATAAACAAAACCCTGCGAGAGAACTGGGCCTGGCTGTGTCGCTGTCTCTCCTAACAACTTCCATGTCTCTCCTAACCCCTTCGACTTACACTCTAAAACTCTAGTTATAAAAGGAAATATAGCTCACATGGAGTGGCCCTATGAGAAAATAATGCTCTCGGAAAGCTTTAGAAGTTTTTCGTATCTAATGTAAACTCTCAAAAACACTACCGATGGGCTTTGTCAAAGCTTTAACAATGGAGAACATTGTACTCTGCGCGCGTTACTGGGTGGTTGGGTGATTGGGCCTTTTGTTTCTTGAGGCGAGGGTGAGGGTTCAATCTCTCTCTACAGCAGAACATGTGTGGGTCTAAGGCAAGTGTAATACCTTCGGGTCATATTAAACCAGATACCTTCGGATAGTTCTTCGTGATGTTTGCCTTTCGACAGTCTAACCCTTGCTTTGTGGGATACAAAGAGGGCTCCATAAGTTCTATGCCCATTCACTTGTATAGTTATTCTTTCAATCAATTCAAACAAAGGGAGAACATTGTAGAGAGAAAGATAGAGAGTTTTAAATGTGTTTAAATGAGAAAAAAAAAAGGAATTATAGAGACAAACAGAGAGGAACTCAATAGAATTTTCGAATTTCATCGCAATCTCAATAAAAAAGAATGGTGTACCACGTACTCATGGATTAGGTGAGAATTCAAATTCTATGATATTTAGCATCTACTTGTGGAGTACAAGAAAGCAGTCTATTGTGGTAAATTTTCCATTATGGGATATGGGCCAATGCTAGAACGAACAAAATTTGTGGTGACCCTCCGTGGTGTAAAAGATGCTTGGATGACAGGGAAAACACTCAGCACCTCTTCTTCTCTTTTCCAAAGAACACCAGTTTTTGCAAGGGTATTCAAAAAACCTTCAACTTGATCAGACAATTGATTGGGAAACTTTGGAAATAAAAATCTGTTGTTAATTTTGGTGGGTCTCTCAAACAATGGTTTATAAAGAAGTCCCAAAATTCCTTAGGCAAAAAAATCATAAACGTTATGAATATTCCACCTTTCAAACATGGAAGAGTGTTTATTTTTTAGGACAAGCTTAAAAGAAAATGGATCCCACATGAAGTGAATGAAAAACTAATAAACAATTTTTGTATCTCTCTCTATAGTTCTCTTTTTTACTTATGCTCTTTAAAAAATAAAAAACAATCTTGTTTTAAAGGGAAAATAGAGATATTAATTGTCTATATTAAATATCATCAGTCATTTCTATATGGTTTTAGATAGGTTGCCATGGATGCATGGTGTAGTGGTAAAACTATTGAACCTTGGACCTTCAGTCCAAGGTTTAATTTTGCATGCCAACTTGATAGTAGCCCTCGAAAATGAGAGATAAGGGGGTCCTTGGCTACCTAAGTTGTACTTTCAATTTTCAAACCTAATGAATGAGTAGTTCAAGATTTAGCTTTCAAACTAAACAACAAATACATAAATATGATATAATTAAATGATGAAACATCAAATAAAAATCCAACATTTATGAGCATGTACAAAACTTGTGTTACCTTGGCTAATACAATAAACCATTCCTATATGGAAGGCATCCAGAGCATCAAGGTGAGCTAAGAGCATTATTATTGATCCAAACATCCTTGTATGTAAGGCATCCAATACATCAAGGTGCTTCCTATACATTATTCTTGGGATTCTGAGTTAAGAGCATTATTATTGATCCAAACATCCTTGTATGTAAGGCATCCAATACATCAAGGTGCTTCCTATGCATTATTCTTGGGATTACTATAAGTTGAAAAATCCAAGTGAACATTGAGCATGACAAATTACAAGAATTTATGCACAATTGATTATATTCATCATTGAAACGAGTCATTCTCCAAACCGGTATGTACATAGACATGTCTCCCCTCACATAGGCAACACAATTTAACAAATCAAGAGTGTCATCATGCTCTACATAAGCTACTTCTTGCATGGTATACTTTCAAAATCTAAATGGATATCACCATCCCCAAATGAGGATTTGTTGCATGTAAAACAGAAGTGAAACCAAGTACACATAGTTGTAGGGAAAGAAAAAGCATAAATAAAGAAGGAATCTCATGGGCATTAGGCCAACTCTCTTCATTTGAATTGCAATACAACTAAGTCATCATGTTGTAACAAACTTTTTTATGTTACAAAGATTTTAGCTACACCCCAAATCTTGTAATGGAGAGGATCTATCATGTTCTAGAAGAAAAAGTATTGGTTACTTGAAGTATAGGAGACATTTGAATCCCTCTTGTAAGATATATGACATGAATTAGATTTTCTTTAAAAATTGATAGAAAAGAGAAAAAACGAACTATGAGCATCTTTGAGTAGAGAGAGAAGTTTGAGGAGAGACAAAAGTATGTGTAAATGGTGCTTGGTTTTAACTGAGGACACTTATAATTTCTCCACTCTCTGGATTGACATTTTCAATGTTGTCGATCTCATGAGTTGTATGTCACTCTTGCATTTTGACAAAAACGTTTCCACTTTCCCTCACTATACGCCATTTTTCTTATGAAAAAATGGAGTCTCTCATAATATGCTCCACTTTTCTTATGATGTTGGGAACCGAGGCTATTCGCTAGAGCAACAAACTATCAACGACACCTAAGCATCATTTAAGCAATGATGGCGCACCTTTTCAATAAAAAAATTGCAATCCTCCTTCTTCGAAATAGAGCCAAGATTTGATTGCTTTTTGCATGCACACCACAAATGCATGCATCCCGAGAAACGAAGGAACATACAAAGGAAGGAAGAAAAAGAGAGAAAGATAGAGAGAGAAAAAGAAAGCGGGAAGAAACAAAGAGAGAAAGCGAAGCATGAGAGAGAGATAGAGTAGAAGCGAAAGACATACACACCTACACGTATAAATACATATATACATACGTGTGTATACATACAAATATAATTATATATATATATATATATTTTTTTTTGATAATATATATATATATATATATATATATATATATATATATATATATATATATATATACGCGCACGCATTATATATATATATATATATATATATATATATATATATATATATATATATATATATATATATATATATATATATATATATATATGTGTGTGTGTGTGTATTTTAAGTATTATATATAAGTAATTGTATATGTATGTATATTTATTTTATCAATATATATATATATATAAAGAGAGAGAGGTCATTGTATTTGTATGTATACACACATATATATATGAATTTAGAGGGATCACACTTGTCTGGTTGGTATGACTTAGAAAGAGATAGGAGAGTGAGGACTATAGAGGATTTTCTAGTGATTATTCACATTCGAGTTGAGAAACATGTGATCCATTTACCGATTCCAGATTACCCAGAAGAAATCAATCAGTATTCCCCGTTCAACTCCTCAACAATCATGTGTTATATATTGCATTTCCAAGGGGGACAGTGTGAGAGCCTGCTGCGCTTTAGGTGCTTGTCTTCACATGCATACCATGGCATTGATCCCAATGGTAACTACTGAAGGGAGACTAACATTGAGTTGGAGATAGTGAATGTATACTACAACAAGGTGAGTTATGATTGTTATGTTCCACGTGTTGTTCTAATGGATCTAGAGCCTAGCACAACTATTGCTCAAAAGTTATATTTATTTGATGGCAAGATTGGCTTCTACATAGTAAATGTTGATCTCAAAGTCTAATCCTTTGAATCGTTAGATGAAGGATTGTACATGTGGACTGCTACTTTTATGTCACGTGTGTAGTCTAGAGGCACGTGGAATGATTATTGAAAAAAGTCGCTTTTTCTCCACATGTCACCTATTGGTTGCTAAAATTTTGTATTTTCATGCTCACAATGTTCCTTGAATTCATGGACTTAATATTGCTATTATGTGCACGCAATTAAAGCATTGAAACTTACTGCTCCCCAACTTTTGAAGTTGGATGTAGTGGAGGAAGTTGTGAAGGTAAACACTTTTGCATAATTTTTCAATGTCTTGCGAAGTTCAAGACTTTTGTAACTACTTGTATAGTCAGAAAAAGCATGTAAATCTGGAAATAATGATCCCCCCTTGGGATAAAACAACCCAAGTAGCGAAAGTAGCTCTTTATGGCCTACCAATGCTTGAAACTTGGGCAATGAATAAACTTGCTCATATGAGAGACAAGAAACTGAATATCACGCCGAGTTATGCATAAGTAAATCAAGCATCCAATAGCCTGCTGATAGAGAACAATATCAAATGCATCTCCATGATCATGAAGACTCGACCGTAAACCTATTTCCATAGGAGTGGCAACAGGTTTGCAATCTTCAAGGCCAAAACACTGCAATAATGTGTCAATATATTCTGTTTGACACAAAGCTATTCCCCCATCAACTTGCATAAATTGAATGCCCAAAAAAGGATGTTGACATCTCAAAAGAGGCATGCAAATTAGCCTTAATTCAGCAATGTGCTTTTCACAAGGAACAATGAGTAGTATGTCATCAACATACACAATAATGTTCAGAAGTACATCATTTGCATGCTTAACATATAAGGTGCTCTTAGTTGGAATGTTCTCAAAACCATGTGCAATCAAGCAGGCATGTATCTTTTCATACCAAGCACGTGGTGCTTGCTTCAAAACATATACTTCCTTTTTCAAGCTACACACTTTGTTTTCATGCCCTTTTTGTACAAAACCACGAGGCTGAAATGCATACACTTCTTCATGTAAGTCACCATTCAGAAAGGTAGTTTTAATGTCCAACTGATATACATTCCAACCATGATGAGCTACAAGTGCACAGATGCTAGAAGCGATGGTCATTTGGCAAGTGAGTGCAAAGATATCATCAAAATAAATGCCTCTCTCTTGAGCATAACCTTTTGCAATAAGCCTAGCCTTATAACTGTCAAGTATTCCATCAGGCTTATGTTCCATCTTGTCTACCCATTTAGTGCGAATGGCCTTTTTATCGAGAGGAAAATCACATAAACAATTGGTACCATTCTTCATAATAGCATCATATTCTGATTGCATAGTAGCCATCTAGTTTTTTGAATTTTGTGATTTATCAAAAGAAACATGTTCATTCTCATCACAAAGACTAGAGGTATCCATCGCATAGCAATCTGATGCAAAGGAAGCACTATGAGAGCCTGAATGAGTACGATATGACAAAGGTGCATCTAATTTTCTATCTCGTAAAGTCTTCACAATCCATTTAGGCGTAGTTTTTGCCTCCTCTACATCAGCTCTTCATAAACAAGTGCATCATGTAAATCTACATAAAAAATGGGGTGATCTGCATCATCATGTGGAACCTGTAAAGGTTGGGGAAATTGCCTCATTTGGACCAGCACTTGATCATCCACCTATAAAAAGAGGCAATAAAGTTCCATACATATATTGGAGCTAACTGACGTCTCCTTAGTACATGAAAGTAATGGTTGAATTGCATCTTCCACAAAAACAACATCATGGCTAACCAAATGCATTTAGTCTGTGGATGATATAGATGATAGCCTTTGCTATGAGAACTATACCCATGCATTCCCCTGCTTTATCATCCCATTTACTACATTGTTCTGTAGGTAGTAATGCATATGCTAGACAAGTAAAGACATGTAGATGAGCAAGAGATGGCTTGCAACCATGCCAAGCCTCCTATGGAGTGATAGATTGCAGTGCTTTGGTGGGACATCTATTAAGTACATATGCTACACATAGAACAACCTCAAGCTAGAAACTATGTGGTAAAGCCTCACTTTTGACCATACACCTCGCCATCTCCATGAGAGACATGTTCTTTCTTTCTACAACTCCACTTTGTTGAGATGTATATGTCATTATACACTAATGTTTTATCCTAAGTTCAATGAGAAATACATTAAAATCAAAAGACATGTATTCCCCCCCTCGATCAAAATGGAGGGTGCCCAATTTACATGCGATAGATTTTTGGCCATAACCAAAAATTGTTTGAAGCACACAAACACTTCAAACTTTGTTTTCAATGGATAAACCCATGCATGCTTGAAAAAACCATCAATGAACATCACAAAGTAAAGGTAATTCCCAAAGAAGGTGTCTACATAGGGGCACAAAGATCATTATGAACAAGCTACAATTTAATGAGCAGCTCTAACTGAATCATCTTTAGGGAAGGAAGAACTTTGCATTTTGCCCAAAATAGAGCCTTCACATACATGTTTACAAAGTGCCTCAAGTTTGGGCAAAGATGACACCATATCAAATTTCTGCAAGCATAGCAAAATAGCATAATTCATATGAACAAAGTGTGCATGTCAAAGCTTTGCATCTATGATAGCTTGAGAATCTTGAATTGCACATGTTGAATAATTCATAGATTTTGCATAGTCTATGAGCTTATACAGCCTATGACATGAAATACCAGAAGCAATAATGACATTGCCATTTGAAAGATCATGAATTGAACACCTGTCATCAACTAATTTGATGACCAAACCAATCTTGGCTAATGTTGAAACTATCAACATATATTTCTTAATGCCTCGCACATACAATGCATCCGACAATGTGAAAGAACTACCATAAAAAATAGTCAAAATGATCTTACCAAATCCCATTACAAGATATGAGGAGTTGTTTGCACATGTGATAGTATCCCCTATAAGGGTAGGCTCAAGTGAACTGAAGAAACTGCCCTGCGAGGCAATATGTTTGGTTGCCCCACTATCAAAGTACCAAACATATGAGTCTACTATAGAAATACCCTACTCCTGAGAAGATGGGTCATAATTACATATAGTAGTAACCACCCATTCTTCATTCTACACAAGATTAGTAGACTCTGTTTCCAGTGTAGAGGCCTCTGCAACAACTATTCTAGCCTCTTTCTTCTTTGCCTCTTTTGTAGCCACTTTTGGGCAACTCTTTATGATGATCATTTCCTTTACAGTATTTGCAAAATTGTTTCTACTTTTTTGTTTTGTTGGCATATGTATACACATATGTATGCATATACACATACATATATATTTATATTCACATATACATATGCATTTATGTATACATATACATTT
>CM035425.1:57007222-57032222 GCA_020310875.1 Ceratopteris richardii | reverse complement strand
ATCCAATTTCCTATGATGTTGTTCAGGCACTAATGCATATGCAACCAAAAACATGCAAATGAGCAACAGATGGTTTGCAACCATGGCAAGCCTCATATGGAGTGATAGACTACAGTGTTTGAGTGGGAAACTTGTTAAGAACATATGTTGCACACATTACAACCTCAAGCCAGAAACTATGTGGTAAAGCCTGACTCTTAACCATACACCTTGCCATCTCCATGAGTGACTTGTTTGTCCATTTAGCAACTCCATTCTGTTGAGGTGTATATGGCACTGTACATTGATGTTTAATCCCACATTCAGCCAGAAACGCATTAAAGTGAGAAGACATATATTCCCCCCTCGATCAAAACGGAGGGTGCACATTTTACATGCTGACAGATTTTCAGCCAAAACCAAAAACTCTTTGAAGCACATAAACACTTCGGACTTTCGTTTGAGTGGATATACCCATGCATGCCTAGAAAAATCATCAATGAAAGTCACAAACTAAAGATAGTTTCCAAAAGAAGGTGTCTCCATAGGACCACAGACATCACTATGTACAAGCTGCAATTTCTTAGTAGCTCGAACTGAACCATCTTTTGGAAAGGAGGAACGTTGCATTTTGCCCAAAATACAGCCTTCACAAACATGTTTTCTAGGTGCCTGAAGTTTGGCCAAAGAGGACACCATTTCAAATTTATGTAGGCATAGCAAACTAGCAAAATTCAGATGACCAAAGCACGCATGCCAAAACTTTGCATCTGGCATAGCCTGAGAATCATGTACTGTACATGCCGAATCATTCATAGATCTTTCATTGTCTATAAGCTTATACAGTTCACGACATAAAATGCCAGAAGCAATATTCATGTCGCCATTTGACAGATCATGAACTATACATTTGTCATCAACAAATTTCACAATCAAGCCAATCTTCGCTAATGCTAAAACTGATAATAGTTTTTTCTTGATCCCTGGCATAAATAAAGCATTTGATGAGGTGAAAGAACTACCATCAACAGTAGTCCGAATGATCTTAGCAACTCCCATGACATGATAAGAGGAGTTGTTAGCACATGTGACAGTATTCCCTGCAGGGGCAAGCTCAAGTGAAGTGAAGAAACTATGCTACGAGGTAATATGTTTGGTTGTCCCACTATCAAAATACTGGCAAACATCTGAGTCCAGTGCAGACATACACTGCTCATGAGAAGATGGATCAAAACTGCAAATAGTAGTAAATGCCCATTCTTCATTCTGCACAAGATTAGCAGACTCTGTTTTTGGTGTAGAGGCCTCTGCAACAACCATTCCGGCCTCTTTTCTCTTTGCCTCTTTAGCAGCCAGTTTTGGATAGCTCTCAATGACATGATCATTTGCTTTAAAGTATTTGCAAAACAATTTCTACTTTTTTTATTTCTTCTCATCTTTGTCTTCCTTCTTTGAATGTGAAGCATTTGCAGATTTTTGCTTACTAGCAGATGAGCTCCATTTACCTTTGCCCTTCTGACGAGCCAGGAAAGCCTGATTTGCAACACGCATAATGGACCTGTTCTGCCTAGAATGATCTTCCTTCAGCATAACGAAAACTAACTCTTCAAATGATAGGGCATTTGGATTGACTTTCATCATCAAACAAAGAGTAAAAGAAAAACTCTAATATGAATCAAGAAGACCATTCAGAACGGTTTGCACAAGTGAGCCATCTGTATAACTTTGTCAACAAAAATCAATTGTTCCTTAAAATCCTTGATCTTTGTTAGAAAAATGTCCATAGAATCACCTTCATTCATATGCTCACTCTCCAACTGTTTTTGGAGGTGAGCAACACGAGCCTCATTCTTAGCTTGGTACAATGCGGTAAGTTTATCCCAAGCATCCTTAGCTATTCTGCAATAATGGCACATTTGACAGACAAGGCTATCAATGCATGTGCCTGAGCATCTCTACCATCCCAAAAAAATTTCTCTCCAATAGATGTAGCAGAAACCGCAACACGAACAGGAATCTAAAGAATATCAGCATCTTCAACGCCATCTGCATCAATTTCAATACCTATATTTCAGGTGTAATAGGATGTTTTTCAAAACCTTGCACAATGTTCCATAGTCCTTTTGCAAGCAATACATGTTGCATCATATAAGCCCACAATGGATAATTGGTACCGTCCAACTTATCTTCAACAACCAACATACAGAATACATCACTTCTTTCAGCCATGGCCATTAACTAAAATACCCTAATGTAGAAAAATGATTGTATCTAAAAAAGTTGAATAGAACTACCTTGACGAGTTCCGCTAGACTTGTAGAAGACTTTGAGATGCTTCTCCTCATCACCCTTAGTATGCTCACCAAATTTTGTGCGATTCTAAGACTGTGACTGGAGGGGTGTCGACGATGCCCTAGATGAAGCGACGACCTGCTCTAATACAGATTGTTGGAGTTAGACGTCTGCAGAAGCATGTGAACAGCACAAGGAAGAAGAAGAAGAAGAAGAAGCTTGGAGCACAACACACAATATTGAATGTATTACCACTAGAATGTACAAAGATAAGTAACCCATTAGGGCTATAGGTGTATATACAAGCCAGGGGAAAAAACCTCCTAAAGAGGGAAAAAAGTGCCCCGGCGGTCCTAGTGTGTTCATGCACATCACTACCTAAATATATCAATAATATATATATATATATATATATATATATATATATATATATATATATATATATATATATATATATATATATATATATATATATATATATATATATATATATATATATATATATATATAGAGAGAGAGAGAGAGAGAGAGAGAGAGAGAGAGACACATACATACAAACGCACACACACACACACACATATATATATATATATATATATAAGCATAGAGATACACATACATATGTCCATACACATATGTATATGCATAAATATACACATGTATGCATATACACATACATATATATTTACATTCAGATATACATATGCATTTACAGTTACATTTACATTTGTATCTACATATACATATACGTAAACTTATACATATTCACACTTTTATGTTTGGTGAAATTTTTGAATAACCTGCAATAGAGAGAGAGAGAAAGAGATAGAGAGATCAAAAGAGATGAACAAAAATGAGAAAGAGAGAGATAGAAATTAAAAGAGAAAGAGGTAAAAAGAAGGAGTGATAGAGAGAGAGAGAGAATAAGAGAGGGATTAAAAAAGAGAGAGATCTAGAAAGAGCTCGTAACTAGAGGGCAGATCTAAACGTTGAAGAGCTCTTCGATAAGATGCGCGTAAATGATGATCGAAGAGCGGTTGAACGTTTTTTTTATGAAAGGTAACTGCTGCATAAGCTATGAAAAACCATCAGCTTTGATAATCGTTTACATCATATAAGTGACACATATGCATTGCATAAGCAACAACCAATAGCATTGCATAAGCGATGCTTAGGACCAAGTTGTATAAGCAACACCAAATGAGCAATGCTAATGTTTACGTTGCTAGAAGCATCGGTCTAAACATCGGAAATAACATTGAGATTAATATCGTTTAAATGACAATATGCACTTGAAGCCCACTCCGATGAAATGATCGATCACAAAGTGACAAATACATGTTGCGTTAACCGTCGCTATGTTGTGTGTGTGTGTGTGTATATATATATATATATACACACACATATATATATATATATATATATATATATATATATATATATATATATATACACACACACACACACATATACATACACACACACACGTACATACATACATACATACACACACATATACATGTGTGTATATCTATGTTCATTTCAATAACCTCGCCTTCAAGTGCAGATGCATCACTTACATTAAGCAAAAATCATTAGCTACTCAAATCAAGGAGGACCATAAAACATATATAGATACATACATATGATGAAAATATTCACACACACACATGTATATACACATTGCGTCTAGCCCTCTTCTTATCATTGTATATATTGATTTCAATTACCTCGTATTCATTGACTACTTGAATCAATGAGGACCATATAATAATAAAATCTGAAAATAAGAGTAAATACAATAGGATTCTAGGTATACAAATATACAAGAAAAGTGTATACAAATATACATATATACAAATGTAGTATTGCTATGATGTAGATTTCACTGTGCATTTATTTGAGAAAATATTCCACCACCGACTAGAGAGATGACTCTCCTCCCAATCTTTATGCCTCTCTATATATAGCCACTTAAATCAAAGAGGACCATAATACATTTATAGATACATACACATCATATAGATACACATACATATATATAAAATACACATGTAGATACATACACATCACATGCACATGCATACATACACACATATATACATATACATGCATACACAGTTGTAATCACATTTGCATATATCATACACATGCACATGCATACATACACATGAAACACGTGTGCATACTAACACATGCATACATATACACTTGACTATATATATGCACACACACATACACATACACACACACACATATATATATATGTGTGTGTGTATGTGTGTGTGTGTGTATATATATATATATATATATATATATATATATATATATATATATATATATATATATATATATATATATATATATATATATATATATATATATATACATGCATAGATCACACTCATATCCATATACATTGACACATATCACACACATGCATACATACATGGGGGCAGTTTTTGTCCTCCAAAATTAAGCTATATATAAAATTGTAGGCATACCCCTGAGCTTCATGTTCTAACTTAAAAGAAAATGTTTTCATCTCTATGATGGGATTCACTTGTATTTCATTTGAATAAAGGAGAATCTATTGTCTGATACCCATTCAAATGATTCAAGTTAATGATCATTAACTCAAGTTGGAAAGCTATAGAGCTCTCTGGGAAAAACTTAAGCTCTTTCCTCGAGCATAATGTTCTAACCTAAAAAAATATATATTCATCTCTATGGCGGGATTAATTTCGTATTCCAAACGAGTAGAGGGGGATCTATTGTCTAATTTAGTGATGTATTTTCAGTATTACCATCATTTTCGTAAGACATAAATATAGTCTCATCTTCATTATCTTTATTGATTTCTATTATTTCTTCTATTGTTAAATCTGATTTCTCATAGATGACATCATCTATTGATGGACTAATATCGATTTTTGTTAGTTCCTCTTCATCATCTATAGAATGAGCACATAGAGTATTATCATTCTCGTCAAGTGATTATTATCAATGTAATGTGGAATGATTTTAATTTCTCTTTGAGATGTCGGTATATCAATATTTCATGATGAATCATCAACTGACTTTCTTCGATCTCTCCAACAATAAAGTTGTCAAACAATGACTGACCTCTAGGTTTAACATGAATGACTTGCCATCAAGGATGAGTATCATGGTTTTTATAAAAAAATACTTGTTCAGTATGCCTAGGAAGAATATACGGTTCTCTAGTTAATTGCATTATTTTGGAAGATTCAATTGCCCCAAACCCAAATAATTCCCTTTTCAATGTGGAATTATTTCCTTTATACTCAGCTCAAAACCAATCAACTTTCAAAATAACCTATAAAAATATGAAAAACAAAAAATCATTATTATGTGCTTTAAAAAATAATAAACTATATTATAAAAAATATAATTTTTTTATCGGTATGAAGATACAAAATGATATTTTGTAGATACCAAAAAAGATTCCTATGTAGCCAAGTTTGCTATCTATAAGGTTCATATCATTTGAACTAGCACATGATAGTTGCTTGAAAGAAGCAACAATGCTAGAATCCTCTGTTTGATGCAAATAATCAATAACTTTGATTCTAATATGCTATCCATAAGCCCACATATTAGTGAACATTCGGGCCTACAATAAAAAATAAATTATTAGAAGAGAAACTACATATATGTGCAAAAATAGAATATTAGTAAAATCAAATTACCTTTGTTTCACAACCTATCATTAACTCCCTTTGCTCATATGAGATTCATTCATTATTTGCATTGGCTTGTTGCATACGAGTATATAGTCAATTCGTGAAAGAAGATATATTTGTATTCTCATTAATATCGAGATTATGTCTATATCTTTTGTTTCTCCATCTTTTACTTCATATATTTTGAAGTTCTTGCTCATACTCATTAATGAATGTTTGTATGCATTCACTATTATATGCAATAAGTAGAAATATCAGTTTTTTCTTGCAACGTAAATTGAAATGGAACTTCCTTGCCTGATAATACCTCATTTTTCAATGTTGAAAAAGAATCATTAGTCCATGCATGTGGGGCTTCTTCATGAACTCTTTCAAGGTATTCCATAACATAGTACATGCACTCCTCAAGCATCCAACCCTTTGCCATAGACCCTTCTCGTTTTGCTCTTTGATGCGCATAACCTTTTAATATGCCCATAAATTGCTCAACCCATAACAATATCCATCGAGTGTTTACAACTCCTACAATCTCTATTTCATCCACAAGATGGATCAATAAATGAACCCGAATATTAAAAAAAAGATGTTGGAAGCTGTTTCTCCATCAGACATAGTAGCTCCTTGCATTCATGTTTCTTTTATGGGATCGAGTCTTTGTCAATCTCTTTTGATGTAATCCACCTATTATCATTTATAAATTAAATTATAAAAAAATTAATTCGTAAAGAAAAGATATCAAATAGTCTTATATTTTAAACATAAAAGTATGATAATTAGCTTATACATGATCCAAGATGATAGATCATGTCTCATACTCCTTTCATTGCACGTCCATGGATAACAAGAGGTAGAATGTGCTCCAAAAAGTTATGACAATCATGTGTCATTAACCCTGATAAGCTCCTATTATCCAAAGTAAACATGTTTTGGAAAGATGCTCCATATCATGTAGGTGTTCGAATCGACTGAATTCTATTGTTGATAGTTTGCATCTTCTTTGTCGTAAGTATCTAAGGAGCAGATTCATAAGTTGTTTCCTGTCAGTTTTTATAAAACAATAGCCATAATTTTTGTTTTGAGTTTTGATCTTTTAAATCATTTCTTGATGTTGTTATGTCTTTTAATCCAAGAAAATGTTTCCATAATGAATAACCAATATTCTTGAATATATGCATAGGGTCAAGAAGATGATAGATCTTTAACTCTCTCCAATACTTCAGAGAATACCATATTGACATTTTCTCTGCTAGTGACAATTTTCCTTTACCTCTAATCTTCACATTCTCATCATCTTCATCGTCACTAAAGATTTTGGATTGTGAACCTATAAGATTCCCATCTTTCCATTTCTATCACCAATCCATAGGAGTCATTGGTTTTGGACACTGGCTTGTTTCAAGCTTTCAATTAAAATGTATCACTTCTCTTTTGCGTTGCAATGGATGATCATCAGGCAAGAACCATCGATGTCGAAGATAAATATTTTTGAGATTCTTATTATAAACTGATCTCAATCAATCACCACAATAGAGACAAGACTTATATCCCTTAATAGACATTCATGCATGCATGAAAACCATAAAAATATAATTAGATTAACTCACATACAATTGTATATATAATAAGTAAAATAATTACATCATTACCTAAACATACACCATATTCTGGAAAATTGTGTATAGTCCTAGCCACAATTCCATGAACCATAATGTGTCTTTGATTAATTCTTTTCGATATATCAATGATATTAATACCTCTCCATAACTCTTGGAGATCGTCAATGATAGAAGCAAGATACATTCATGTCTTTAACTTATCTTTTTATTGGTATGAAAAGTGAAAGTGTTAAATATTCTTTTTTGATGGTAAGCCACCTAACTTTAGATTGCATGGCTCTTGTGCAAAATTAGGCCATCTAGAATCAATATGTTGAAAAGTTGCATATCTTCTGGAATTCTCATTACTCCATCAATACTTTTATGATCAAATCCCAATGTCAAAAGTTTTGATAATTCAAGGCTTTGAAACATATTTTTAATTCGTGGAGATAATGAAAAATATCTCAATACCTTTTTTGGGATTTTACCCTCTTTGTCCTTATATCAAGGAGATTGACATTTTGGACATGTCAAAGAGTCTACATACTCATCTATATATAAAATAAAATCATTAGGACATGCATGTATACAATTATAATCTATAACAAGATTGTTGATTATCTTCTTCATTTCATCATGTGATATAGCAAGAATATTGTTGATTGGTAAAAATAGTAACCTCTAAGTTCATGAAAACAAATATTATGAATGAAAACAAATAAATAAATAAATATGTGTGTGTATGTGTATATGTGAGTATGTGTGTATGTGTATGTGTATGTGTATGTGTGTGTGTATGTGTATATGTGAGTATGTGTGTATGTGTATGTGTATGTGTATGTGTGTGTGTATGTGTATGTGTATGTGTATGTGTATGTGTATGTGTATGTTTATGTGTGTGTGTATGTGTATGTGTATGTGTATGTGTATGTGTATGTGCATGTGTATGTGTATGTGTATGTGTATGTGTATGTGTATGTGTATGTGTATGTGTATGTGTATGTGTATGTGCATGTGTATGTGCATGTGCATGTGCATGTGTATGTGCATGTGTATGTGCATGTGTATGTGTATGTGTATGTGTATGTGTATGTGTATGTGTATGTGTATGTGTATGTGTATGTGTATGTGTATGTGTATGTGTATGTGTATGTGTATGTGTATGTGTATGTGTATGTGTATGTGTATGTGTATGTGTATGTGTATGTGTATGTGTATGTGTATGTGTATGTGTATGTGTATGTGTATGTGTATGTGTATGTGTATGTGTATGTGTATGTGTATGTGTATGTGTATGTATGTGTATGTGTATGTGTATGTGTATGTGTATGTGTAGTGTATGTGTATGTGTATGTGTATTGTATGGTATGTGTATGTGTATGTGTACATGTACGTGTACGTGTACGTGTATGTGTATGTGTATGTGTATGTGTATGTGTATGTGTATGTGTATGTGTATGTGTATGTGTATGTGTATGTGTATGTGTATGTGTATGTGTATGTGTATGTGTATGTGTATGTGTATGTGTATGTGTATGTGTATGTGTATATATGTATGTGTGAATATGTGTATGTGTATGTGTATGTGTATATGTGTATGTGTGAATATGTGTATGTGTATGTGTGTGTATGTGTATGTGTGTGCATGTGTATGTATATGTGTGTATGTGTATGTGTATATATGTATGTGTGTATATGTGTGTATGTATGTGAGTATGTATGTGAGTATGTGTGTATGTGAGTGTATGTTTATATGTATGTATGTGTGTGTATGTGTATATGTATGTGTGTATATGCACATATGAAAGTATGTTCATATTTTATAAATGTGTAAGTCTTAGTTGATGTGGTATGGCCAAGGTGGTCCTGTGAGATCTATCTGTGTTTTTCGATACATTGTTGCATTCAGCAAATAGATGTGATAGTAGTAAATTTTTTCATTTCATTTCTAATTTTCTTTTTTATTATTGAGGCATGTAGGCTAGTGCTTGTCTATCTACGTTACTAAATCGCTTGGCTCTCTCCCATTTTATAGACGAATTAATGCCTGCCTTGCTAACTCAAACTTACACATTTGTATGCAAAGTGTAAGTCTTGATTAGCAACATAGGTATTAGTTCATCTAGAAAATGGGAGAAGCAAATTTATCTGGAAGATTCTAAAGGTTTCCAAATCGAAGATGGAAAAAGATTCGATGCCAAAGAGCCAAATAGGATTCTCTTCTTACAAGTGCCTTTCATTTTTTTCATGTTCTATTATGTTAGGTACTTTTCTTACCTCTTAGGTTCTTCTAGATAAATTTGCTTGAAGAACCTAAGAGGTAAGAAAAGTACCTAACATAATAGAATGTCTGTAAGAAGAGAATCCTCTTTGGCTCTTTGGCACCAAATCTTTTTCCATCTTTGATTCCTAAACCTTTAGAATCTTTTAGATAAATTTTATTCTCCCATTCTTCGAATGACCTAATGTCTGCCTTGCCAATTGAGACTTACACATTTATCTGCAAAGTTCACAAAGCAATTAGCAATGCAAGTAGTCATCTAGAAAATGGGAGAAACAAATTTATTTGGAAGATTCTAAAGGTTCCAAATCAACGATGGAAAAAGATTCGATGCCAAAGAGCCAAAGAGGATTCTATTCTTACAGGTGCCTTTCATTTTTTTTGTGTGTTGGTGTTTTTCATTTTGGACAGTGTAAACTTGTGTTGGTTTTCCTTGTATTTTCATCTACAAGATGGGCAGGGAAAAAGTTTCATTCAATGTAGGTTCTTGTTCTCACCTTAGCTTTTATCACTTTGGCCTTACTTTCATAGCATGTATATGTATGTGTATGTGTGTATGTGTGTGTATGTATGTATGCATGCATGCATATGTGTATGTATGTATATATCGAATGTGTATGTATGTATATATATAAATAGATAGAAAAATAAAAAATATACCTTAATGGTGTCAAAATAGATACATTACTCCATCCAAAACGATTTTGAAGATTGAGAATAAGTAAGCATGCACTTAGTCATGTCAAGCAACTTCTTTCATATTTATGCTTTAGACATTCTTCTTGAAGATATTTCTCATTTTTAGAAATATCAATGCTTTCACTGTCATTTTGGTACCAATCCTCAATAAAATCTTCCATGTCATCATCATTGCAAAAATCTTGTACTTTATCTTCTTTTGAATATAGTTCTTTCAATCTTGCATACTCTATAAGATAACTTTTGTGTATAGTATGTGTGTATATGTATGTGTGTATGTGTTGACCTACAAGCAATGAAGAGAGCAGTCAAGCACAAGAGAGCAGTCAAGCACAACTCGGAAATAATACCTAATCACTTTTTTCACAAATTATTTCCAACCAAAAGTGATTTTCATCACTACCCAAACATTGTAAATATCATTTTTGGTAGATTAGACTCCACTTTGTTCAAGCCAAGGATTCCTTGAGCTTGAGAAGTACTATAAGCACCTATGTATCAATTTTCATGATTTTAAGACTTCGTTTGAGCCCTCAGATAAGCCTTGGAACCTAATTCTTAACTAGGCAAGACACTAGGTCTGAACAGGGCCAAAACCTAGTCAATAACTATAAAAAGAGCTAGAGAGCTCATTTTTGGGGGAGCTTGTTAGAGTTTTGAGCTATTGTAAGAGATTTCTTGAGTAATAGAAAGCACTCCATTGTTCCTCTCTTTGTTCTTGCCTTGTGTGCACGTGTGTTTGTATGTGTGTGCATGCTTGTGTGCTTCTCACTCACACACTTGTGCCTTCACTTGCTCATAGTCATCATACTAGTCCTCACGTCTCCATGGATTGACATTTGTGAGGTGGTTCTCCTCATGTTAATGGTACTTGCCATTGTGCTAGAGTGACACCTGGCACCATTGCCGGGGAGAGAGCTTTGAGGACAAATGTGAATGGTAAGATGTAGAGTTGTGATGTTGGATTCATAGGTAATATCTTTACTTTTCTTTATTTTTCATTATTTTTTCTTATTTTCATCATCATCAACAATAGCATCATCAGACCCCACGACAGACACCCTTCTATTGTGAAAGAACAAAACCACGATAGAGGATAGACACTCGTCTATCGTGATAGACACCCATCTATTGCGATAGACGCCCATGTATCATGGCAAACACCCATCTATCATGATAGACAGAGCCCACAACAGACACCCCTCTATCACGACAGACACCCCTCTATCGCGATAGACACAGCCCATGATAGACATCGTCTATCGCGATAGACACCCGTCTATTGCGATAGACACCCATCTATCATGATAGAGAAACCCATGATGGATGATAGACACCCATCTATCGCTACAGACACCCATCTATCGTGATAGACACCTGTCTATCACGATAGATAGACATTTTTGACAAAAATTAAAGGGGTATTTCTTTTTTTAATTTGGGCTAAAAATTGGAAAATTTTAAAGTATTTTACCTACACCATTACGGAGGCCTTACAAAATGCACTAGTATCCTATGAGGTCCTGTTTTTCTGTTTTTACCCCCAAAACCATGAACCGACATAACGTTTTCATACGAAATCCATTTTTTGAGCTCTAGAGCTCATTGGAAAGCTCGTGGTGAATTCTACATGGCCTCAATTGTTTTTCTCAAGAATAATGCGCTGATTTTCAAATAGGGTATTTTGAAGTTGACCCTAAGTCAGGTTAGAAAACCTAGGGGCTCTATAAAATATTTGTGCAATACAAAGGGGGGAAAAAAGGGTCTTCAAAAGTGTCTAAATCAAATTGTCTGTTAAATGAAGTTAAAAGCTTGAGCTAAACTTTGAACTTTCACAAGATCATTGAGAGCTCTTGGAGAAACCAAAGCAAAGTGCGAGTGTGTGCAGGCTTGCGAACAAGCATTCTGAGCATACAAGTGTAGCAAGGAGAAGAAACTTGAGGTTGGAAGATCTCTCAACCCCCTCACTCCATTCCTAGATTAGGCTAAGTGTGATTAGATGTTCTAATTGATCAGGGGTACGATAGGAACCCTCAAGTTCTAAGACCCATGAAACTCTCAGGTTCAAGCATAGATTAATTGCAATCAAAGGACAACCTAAAGACAAAAAATTTAATCTAATTGGACGAAGAATATCGAGTATGAAAAACTTAAGTTCTCCTTATGATGCATTTTGTAAAACAAGTGAATACCACGAGAGAAATGAAAACGAACAAGTAATCGATATCAAGGAACAAGCAACGTGATTGTACAAGGGTCATTAGGCTGATCCGTAGGGCATATGAACCTGAGATCAAGATGACACCTAGGGAGAAACCCTCGAAGTATCAGATCATCCAAGGCTAGTGTCAACCATACCACTAGGTCGTGGGCCTAGTATTTGAGCGATTACCCATACATTCTAAATTTAGAAATGAGTGACTTTGAGATGTCTTATGGCATGGGAAGACCTATAGGTAGCTCACGAGTGGCATACCTAGAAAAACTAGAAGGATCTTCCAAGACTCAATTGGAATACATCAAGACTAATCGATTGGTGCTCGCATCATGAGGGCGGTCTGAGAAGAGCTATTGTCCAAATTAAAAACCCTGATCAACCTATTGGACTAGAACATCATGTAGTCAAATTTGAAGATGGTTCATACATAGATAAAGAAGTAACAATGTATGTAGTCACCACTCATCCAGACAGGATAGACGAATTTGGCAACATAATCTCAGAGGCTGAAATAGGTGACATAGAGCAAGGGAACTTAGGAAGAGAGCCAAGAACACCTGGAGGTAAATCAGTCCTGACTAGAATAATCATTCCAGAGTGGGTTCCCCAAGACAATAAGAGCATAGATTTTCTCTTAAACCGAGAGACAGATGAGGCTTTATGGAGGTATAAACCTAAATAGCCTAATGAAGTGGGAATGCTTACCATATATAAATTCAAAGATTTAGATACCCCAGGCAAAGTGACCTACTTAGACAATACCTTAGAGAGGGTCTTTGTGGTATCGGAGCATGGTAGGCATGGCTACAATTGGAAGGGTGAATTTGTTTTTCCCCAACCAAGATCCAATGTCTCTTATGGTCACCAAGGAGCTGGAACATCCCAATCTCATGGAACTCAAAGGGAGAGGAGTAGAGATAGTCCCGAGGTGAGTTTTGCTACCCCACTGGGAAGAGAAAGAACAAGAATAGAGACTGATAGAATTGAAAATGAGAGACATAGAGACCCTATGAACCAAAGAGATGCAGATGAATTCCCATTACCAAGGCCCAGAGAGCACACTAGGACCTTGAGGCCTACACAAATTGGTTAAGTCCATGAAGAATTGCTTTGATGGCACTAGAGACCCATATGATCATGTGGTAGAATTTAGGCAAGTCTTGAGAGTTGAGCAAGTTGATGACATGTTCATACAATACAACGCTTTTGTTCTAACTCTCAAGAGCACTACCTTTACGTGGTTTCAACCACTGTACCAGAGGTAATTTAGGAATATAGACCCATTTCTAGAAGCATTCATTACTGAATTCTCCAAAAGTGACATCAGACACAATACTTCCTCATTGATACGTAACTTTAGGAAGACACTGCAAGAAATGGTTCGACTTGCAGGAAGACGGCTTAGACAATACCTAGAGAGATGCCCTATTCTAGAGTTACTCACACTAGCCAAACAAGTGGCATTATTCCTATATGGATTGTTTAAGTGCCAAATTGAGATCTTATGTGTACTTAAAGGACCCTAGATCCATAGAAGAGTGTGTAGGCATGTGCATAGATATTGAGGATAATCTAGGGGAGGAATTAGAGCTTTCAAAAATCTATAAAGACTCAGATAGCTCTACTAGCCTCACATCCAAACCATCCACATCTGTCAAGGAACTTGTAGAGAAGGTAACTGAGAAGTTAGGAGTCTCTAGCAAATAGATACCTAGATTTGCCCCAATAAAATGATGCTACATCTGTGGAGGAGACCATATGGCTAATGTGTGTCCAATTATGGCTCAACCCCAAGTGAATCTGAACAGCCAATATTGCACCATAGAAAGGAGGTACACTAACCACACCACACAAGATTGCCCTTATAACAAGTAAGCGGTTAGACAACATTATCCATAGCCATATCCACCACAAGGGAGATACGAGAGTCAGTACCCACAGTAGTATGGTAGGCCCCAACAACCCTACCAACCACCCTATCAAGCACAACAAAGACCTCAACCCGTGCTAGCTCAACAACCTCCACATCCAGCCAATGTGATCCCAGTGAACTATGCTGCTGTGGAAGAAAACTTAAATAGAGCCTTAGTGCCGGCATCACCATTGATTATAGAAAGTGACCTGAGTGATCACAGTTTTGACTCGACTCATATCGATAGTCCACAGGCTTACTATATGTAGTCACCTGAGCATAATGAGACTTACTATTATGAAGACCCTAGCAAACCTAGTTGGGGGCTAGGATATGCTAATTTCATGTACGCAAATCCTAACTTTAGGACCCAACCTAGACAGATAAGACCCCCAATTCCTAGAGGACCATGCTACAGATGTCACGGAGATTACTTCGTTCGTGATTGCCCTATAGCTACACCTATGCAACCCCAATCACTGACAATTCAAGGTTTTTGTCTAGACTGTGGGAAACAACACCTATTACGACATTTGAAGTAATTCAATGGCAATGCACCACAGTGCACTCTCCTTCTCGAGAGCTCCACGATGATATGCTTGGAGTAGAAAACCCGAGCTCCTAAGGCCGCACATAGTACTCTGCACAGAGCTTACAGAATATGCAGAAAAACACAATACACAGGGAGTACGAAGACATATCCTTAGGTCTTACAAATGCGGTCGAACTTACAGTGTGTGACTGACCAGACCACTATATGTTTTATTAAGGAACATATACAAAGAAGTGTCCGGTGGCCATTTGGCCTTTCACATGGACACTAACAATAACAATCTCCCACTAAAGGCCAATATGGCCAGAGTAGCTATGGGAGAAAAATAAAGAATGATAAAGAATACCTGAGTGTAAGTATACAAAGTATACCTCCCACTTGATGGGCAGGTTACACAGTATACAAGTGACTGTGTAAGATCAAGAATCAAGTAGCCCCCATCAAGTGACAATAGTGTCGAAAGCTATCCTGTGGTAGAGCTTTAGTCAAAGCATCTGCAACATTATCTCGAGTGTGAACCTTCTCAAGAATAATGCGCTCAGTGGCTAAGCAATCTCTAATAAAGTGATACCTCACCTCATGTGCTTGGTCTTTGCATGATAGACCAGATTCTTAGCCAAAGCAATGGCACTCTGACTATCACTGAGCAATCGAGGTACATGCTGAGGTAAACCCATATCACAAGCAAGACGAGAAAGCCACAATGCTTCCTTACATGCCTCACTTTTTGCAACATACTCTGCTTCTGTGGTGGAAACAACTGTACATTCTTGAAGATGAGATCTCCAAGAGATAGCACCTCCAGCAAAATGAAAAATGTACCCTGATGTAGACTTACGATTGTCTACACAACAACCATAGTCAGAATCTATGTAACCAATAATGGATGCTTTCCCTCTACCTAAGCATAGAAACTTGTCCTAGTGCCACTCAGATATCTCAATTTTGACTGCTTCCCAATGTTTCTTGCCAGGATTAGACATATATCTACTCACAACTCCCACTGCAAATGCAATGTCTGGTCTCATAGCTACCATAGCGTACAGGAGGCTACCAACAACGGACTGATAGGGAATTTTGTTCATGAATTCCTTTTCTTCATCTAATTTGGGGCAATCATCCTTGCTCAATTTCACATATGTGGGTAAAGGTGTACTCAATGCCTTTCCACCCTGCATATTGAACCTGTGAAGTACTTTGGATATGTACTCCCTTTGAGACAAGTATATGCATCTTTTACTCCGATCTCGAGTAATGTACATGCCAAGAATATGTTTGGCATCCCTAAAATCCTTCATATCAAAGGTCTGACTCAACTTCTTTTTGAGAATTGACAAATCATAAGAGGACTTCCCAACAATCAACATATCATCGACATAAAGTATTAAGCATATCAAGCTGCCATCTAAGCATCTCTTTGTGTAGAGACAATGATCCTCATTGGTTCAAAAATAGCCTTGAGACTTCATAAAAGCATTAAACTTTTGGTACCATCGTCTAGGGGACTGTTTAAGTCCATACAAGCTCTTCTTGAGCTTACAAACTAGACTTTCCTTGCCAAGAACTACATAACCCTCTGGTTGTTCCATATAGATCTCATCTGTAAGATCTCCAAGAAAGGAGTTTTCACATCCATTTGGAGATCTTACACATCCTCCATTGCAACGAATCCAAGCAACATGCGTAGGGTAGTCATCTTGACCACTGGAGAGAAGATTTCCTCGAAATCAACACCATGTTGTTGCTTAAAACCTTTTGCAACAAGTCATGCTTTATACTTTGGAGAAGCACTATCTGATGTGAATTTCAACTTATATACCCATTTACATGGTAAAGCTTTCCCGCCCTTTGGCAAAGGTACTAAATCCCAAGTACCATTCTTGTGAATAGAATCCAACTCACTCTTCATGGCATGCTTCCACTTGACATGATCCTCTGTTTGCATAGCCGCTTTGTAGCAAGAAGGCTCATCGGCATCTGTTAGCATAACAAAATCTAAACCTAAACATATCTATTAGGTGGATGTGAGACACGTGCAGAACGTCTCAATGGTTGTTGAATGGGAACATGTGTAGAGTGATCTGAATGGACATTCTCTTGAACATCCCTATGTGCATCATTTTTATGCATGCTAAATGGAGGACTAGTATCCTCAAACACCACTCTTCTCACTTCAACCTCCTTAATGGGTTGTTTATGCATCTTAGACTCATTGAAAATGACATCACTTCTTTTGATCATTGTCCGTGTTTCAAGATCCCATAAGCGATATCCAAATTATCCTTCTCGACCATATCCAAGAAAAATGTGTTTCTTTGACTTATGATCCAACTTTTGTCTAAGATTCTTGGGTATATGAACATATGCTTCACACCCAAAAACTTTACTAAGATGATCATAATATGGTGGCTTCCCTATCCATAACTCTTGTGCCACTTTCAGACCTTTGGCAATACTAGGTGAAAGGTTAATCACATGAACCGCAGTCAATACTGCTTCTGCCAAAAAGCCTTGTGAGAGGTTTGCATGATGCAACATAGAGACTACTTTATCTTGAATAGTTCTATTCATCCTCTCAGCAACACCATTCTATATTGGGGTATAAGGAGCTATAAACTCTCTACAAATCCCTCTAGACTAACAGAAAAGGCTGAATTCATGTGAGGTGTACTCACCCCCATTATCTGAACGTAAAGCATTAAGCTTAGTTCCTTTTTCAGTCTCAACTGAAGCAAGCCATTTTCTGAAACTAGGGAATACCTCATCTTTCGATTTGATAGGATATACCCAAAATTTTCTAGTAGCATCATCAATGAAAGTGACAAAGTAAAAGAGAGCCACCTAAGGACCTAGTGGGCATAGGACCACACACATCTGTATGAACGAGATCTAAAGGCTGAATTGAAGAGTCAATGTGCATTCTATGCACATTCGTAGTTTGCTTTCCATATTGACAATGCTCACAAAATGAAAAATTGGAGAAAGATAACACAGGTAAGTAGCCAGAACGAGAAAGATTTTCCATTCCACTACGAGATATATGGCCCAAACAACCATGCTAAATACAAGCCATAAGCTGTTCAATAACAGCTAACAAGTGTTCTTTCTATGATACAAATAAAGGATAAAGTGAGTCAACTTTGATTCCTTTTGCAATAACCATATTGCCCTTTGATATGCGAAAGGACTGAGCATAGAAGACCACCTTGTAACCAAGGTCATCAAGTTGACCAACTGACATCAAATTGCATGATAACTGAGGTACATGGCATACATTATGCATAGTAAATTTTGAACCATCAATGAACTGCACAACCACATCTCCAATCCCCACAACATCACACTCGTAAGAGTCACCAAGTCTCACAGTACCAAGAGACTTTGCTGCATAATTAGAGAACCATTCTCTGTGTGGTGTCACATGGAAAGAAGCACCAGAATCTAGTAGCCATGTGTGGGAAAGAGAATCAGCCATAAGCGCCTCAGTTGGCATAGTACTATCGTGTCAACACATCAGTATCATCAAAAATAGCATTAATTTCTTCAATCTTCACAGTCGAAGTAGCAGGTAACTGTTTAACATGCCCATCAACGTTCTGTCCTTTACCTTTAGCATTCTTTAATGCATAATAGTCTTTCTTCATATGTCCTTTCTTATGACAATAATGGCATTCAATATCCCTCTTCCTTGATTTACTTCTACTCTTACTCCATTGACCATTCTTTTCCTTGTTCTTGCTCGTGCCATGTTGCTGATTCTTTCCTTTGTAAGAATCACAAACATTATATACGTCTCCACTTTGCCAACCATAGATTTTTTGTGAATCTCTTCACTCAAGAGTGCTCCATATATGTCATCATAGATGAGTTTACCACCAGATGCACTATTGCTAATAGCTGTGCAAAATGTATCCCATGATGATGGCAAGGTGCATAACAGCAATACTGCTTTCATTTCATTATTCATATCCATTTTCTGAGCTTGTAACTGGAAAAATATAGCATCAAACTCATTTAGATGAGCAGCAACACTATCTGTGTCCTTCATGCAAAGGTCCTATAATTTTCTCATCAGATACACTTTATTTGATGCCATCTCTTTTTCATATGTATTGCATAACTTCTTCCAAAGCTCCTCTGCACTTTCACAATCTAATACTATAAAGTAAACATTATCTGCCAGGTGCAAACGAATGGTAGAACTAGCCATTTCATCTAACTCATCCCAATCATCTTCATCCATGTCAATAGGCTTCTTTGAAATCCCATTTATTGGCTTCCATTGCCTCCTTTGAATCAGCACATCTTTCATCTGATTCTTCCATAGAGCAAAGTTTGTGCCATCAAAATTTCGGATCTCAAAATGGTCTTTGCCCTGCAAGTTATAGCTCCTCCTCAGAACAATAGCACTAGACCCTGATCCACCTGATGTGCCTAAGACCTCTAATGCCATGATGGTAGAGAACTAAATAGAATGATAATGGAGTTAGAAGAGTCCAAACACCAACAAATAAGTGTATCAAGGAGTAAATCAACCACTATATAGTTGACTAAACCAGAAATCTGGAAAAATTTTGCGAGAGTATCCTCTGCAAAATGAGCATATGACCAGTGTCAAAATATCATAAAGCTGCAAGTAATGACATGTTTACTTGCATAGTGAATCACTAACTCCACTGCATATAATCAGTTACCCAATAGAAGTGAACTAGGCTTATCGAGCACCTATGAACAACTATCATACATCTCATATGGCTAGGCTGGGTAAGTCTTCCACCTGCATCACCAAAGAGATCCTGACATCTGGGTGTCTCCCAGTTAAGAAAACCTCACCACGACCCTGTTTTCAAATGTAAAAGGCTTTATGCAAAAACGTAACTGCTATATCAATGACCACATGGATGTACATAAGCAGTATCCACAAAAGCGTACATGGTGTGTATGTGCTCACTATATGCAGTAAAATGACACTAAAAGGTTGAATGCAAAGCCCAAAGACTAGCCAAAAACACCTGCAAGTGTCTGTCAAATATGATGTTTTAGGCTCAAAAAATCTGCATAAATTTGCAGCGGCTGCTCCCACCAAAACCCAAAACCTTTCGAGAAACCTGTAGTTTTATGAGTGTGGCTGAAAGCACAGCCCCAAAGGCTGATATTTATTGTCGGAGAAGTACAAAGAACACTCTTCTTGATGTTCTTGGACCTGTGTGAAGAGAACTATGTGCAACAGTACTCCAAAATGGCTCCAAAAGACACCCAAAAATGCTTCAAAAATAGGCTTTGAAAGCAAAGAATGAAGCTTTGAGGGACCAAAACATGTTCAAGGTAATGTCAACCTTAGTCTTTCCCCTTCTTCAGACACCACAAGAGTGTAGCTTAGTGGCAAAAGATTTCCACGGTTAAGCGAGCTCTGGGGGGAATAGTACTGGGATGGGTGATCTTCCCGGGAAGTACCGGAAACCTCTATCTTCCTTGATCATTGAGGTCCTCCCTCGTGCACAGCCAATGGTGACTTCGGTGACTCGGATGACAAGGTATGCCAAGGTCTATGCCTTGGTCGCCGCCTTAGTCGTAAGCCTTGGAGAAAGCCTTGGGGGGGGTGCTCGCTTCGCTCGCACAAAAGGAACAAAGCTTTTTGTGTCCAATTGCTCTGATACCAGTGAAGTAATTCGATGGCAATGCACCACAGTGCACTCTCCTTCTCGAGAGCTCCATGATGATATGCTCGGAGTAGAAAACCCGAGCTCCTAAGGCCGCACACAGTACTCCACACAGAGGCTGCAGAATATGCAGAAAAAGACAGTACACAGGGAATATGAAGACATACTTCTTAGGTCTTATAAATGCGGTCGAACTTACAGTGTGTGACTGATTAGGCCACTATATGTTTTATTAAGGAACATATACAAAGAAGTGTCCCATGGCCATTTGGCCTTTCACATGGAAACTAACGGTAACAAGGTTGTCTTAAGAACCCCAAAAATGTACCAAAGATCACTCCTATAAACGTCATTGGATTAGTATTAGATTCTACTGGAAGTGTGACTTCCACTGCCCCAGTTCAAGTAGTCACAAGATTTCAGACATTACAACAAAACCAAGACTTAGTGAGACTGAGAGCCTAACCAAGAAGAGGACAAGAGTGTGGAGGGAAAGCCATGAAAGAATGAAGAGACAATAATCAAAGAAGATGAGCAAGCTTGAGGAAAGCCTAAGAGAAACAAAGGCCAAAATAATTGAAAAAATCACATCTCAAATGCACTCTCACACATCACTACCACCACCATCCCCATCACCATCCAGTCCCCCTCATGTAACCCCACCATCACCATCTAGAGTAGGATCAGTCCTAGCCGATCCCACTCCTGAAGACCTAGACATGATGCTTAAAGCATATCATGCCAGAATCCAAGAAGGGCCAAATGTGACAAATCATGAAAAATGTTACCCTACGACTGACCCAGAGATTGAGAGAACCAAG
Organism: Ceratopteris richardii; assembly: GCA_020310875.1. Classification (NCBI taxonomy): domain Eukaryota; kingdom Viridiplantae; phylum Streptophyta; class Polypodiopsida; order Polypodiales; family Pteridaceae; genus Ceratopteris; species Ceratopteris richardii. The sequence continues at coordinate 57,010,502 of CM035425.1, read as the reverse complement.
CTTTGTGTTAAGATGGTAGAAATGGTTCAAACCATGTTTGAAGTCAGTCGGCAAGATTGGATAGTTTAATTGCAAAATCTAGAAAGGAAGCCACCCTCCAAGGTAAGGACATGGCAAGGGAAAGAATGAGCATTCCTCCCAAGGAAGCTTATGTGCCTAACTCCATTGAACCAGACAAGTTTTCTTCTATGAATCGATATTCCCAAGAGTTTCTAAGAGAGATTCAAGAAGAGAAATGGGCAAAAGAAAGTGAAAATACTCCTCCCATTGAACTTGTGGATGACTTGCATGATCAATTCCCACAAGATATTCCCTCTATTTATGGAGAGCAAGAGGGTGTCCAGTCTAATGAACAATTAGACTTTGAATCTAACTCCTTACAAGAACAGCCTCATTTCACAAGACCTTGGGAGGAAAAATCCACATGTATGAGAGCACCCACAATCATGATAAGGAACAAAGACTCAGTCATACCTAGGAATAGAGAAGTGGTGAAGAACACTAAAGTGCAGTGCAATCTCACTTTAGAAGAGCTACTCAAGGTTAAGCCAGAATTGTGGAAACATGTAGCCAATGAAGTACCCAATGTAGCCAAATCCCATTCCCAGATAGGATCACATCGTACAGTTCTTGAAATACCCTTGGACAAGATCGGAGACATGAGTGAAGGAGAAGAAGGGAACACCTATCTCCCTATCACTCATCAAGGTTACACCACCAAGGTTATTTTGGACTCCAGTGCAGGAGTTTCCATTGCTACCACTTCCCTATGGAAGCATTGACATCCAAAGTATGCATCTAGGGAAATCATTGACCTACTAACTGACACTCACCACACCAGAACACCTAACTCACTAACCCCCTAACCACTTTGGGTATCATGTTGGTATTGTAAAGTAGACAAAGCATCATCATGTTTTCATTGCAATGCTAATATGATCTCGTTTTCTAACAGATTCAAAGAAAAATACAATACTACTAGCATCATGGCTGACACAGCAGGCACAAGTTCATGAGCAGGGACAAGTCAAGTTGGAGTTAGCATGGAGCACCTGCCCATTGAAGTGTCACCACCCAAGCAACCTATAGCTCTGCACCACCTCCAATAAATACCAATTCTTGATCCACCTATAGGACTCACGGAGAAGATTAGCGTCCATTCTCATCGGTTCTATGGGTTGCTAGGGCAACTAAGGGATGCAACATATATATGGGAGTCCAAGTGTGAATTTTGTAGTGTGTGGGGACGATTTCAATATTTTTCAAAAGATTTTGAGACTCTCCAGAACACCCCATAACTACAAGTAATTTGCCAATGTACAAGATTAGCCGAATATTTCAAGGCACCAATACTAAAGTCAGGCTTCCAACGCTACTATTATTTAGTGTCTACCTTGAAGGCTAGCAATGTAAAAGATCGACCAGGTACCTTTGTCATTCCCTCTCTATCACATAACAATGAGCTAAAGAAGTTTGAACTCACCCTAGAATTGGTAAGGGATGCACTCAACATGCACAACAACATGTACAATCATAGAAAGACCCTTTGAAATGTGACAACATGAAGAATAGAAAGCTATTGAAGCTAGCGGACATGGAGGCACTTACACCTAGTGTTTCCATCCCTCTTCGAATGTGCATGCAACATTTTGTGTTTCCAGGACAAGATAGATTCACTCAGCTACACAAGTGAATCTAGTTCGGTCTTTATCTAGCAAAAACAGGCTCATTAACCATTAAGCTTCCTATGTGGATCATAGTGAAGCTATACGAAGCTAATAAAAGTTGGTTTAGGAAGCCAGTGGTGAATAGATGTTGTGCAATCACTTGTATAATATATAGGTGTTTAGAATATGATATGCCCATCGAGCGTGCACTAACCTGGTCACCATTACAGCTATTTAAAGGATGTAAAGCTTCAACACAACAATCCAAACAAATGAGGGGCACTATTCCATGTGTCCAAACACGAGAAGTTCTTACAAGCCCTGAGGTCTCACCATGAGGTGAAGCCACAATGCCTCCCTTTAGGATTAGAATTCCCCACTCCAACTCTAGAGACACCTCACAAGCAACTCCCTCTGCACCCCCTATACCTTCAGAATTTGAATTTGGCCACTAGAGATGTCGAGGGGATGAGCACCTTTGACTTTGAATCTTTTTTATAGACCACTCAATTGTCGGATGTAGAGTTCTTTTCTGATACAAAAGGACCTGGAACATCCTCCCAAAGAAGGGGTAAATCCACGGAAGGCCGCCATGTCCACCGGGGAGATGACCGATAAGGAACACTATCTCAACAATTAGAACGGCCAGAGGGGGAAGAAGACGAAGGAGAAGAAGAACAAAATATCAAAGCCCTAGCCTATACTGTAGAGCTCTGCCACTTATACCAAATCATGGAAAGGGTGCATACACAACAATTACTTTATGAACAAAGCAACAGAGTGCTCATGGCCCAGCTCTTCGAAGAGGCTGGTGTTGACTCAAAAACGAGTGAAACTCCATTACTGCTTTCAGAAACCTGTGGCATAGTGGAAGTCGTTAGATCCACATTATAGAGGCCTCCCATCTAGTATGATCCACATAGATTTCAAACATGACCAAGATCCGGCAAAAACATTCAAATGCCCATTACCACTATTGAGGCAACTACTGTGGCAGTTGAACCAATCGAGACAACATCCCAAGCAACTAGAACTTTGGGCCATGAAATGATGGTCGACATGAAGAGATAATAGATCCACTACCTCCAATACCTCCATCATCACCCCCTCAAACCGAGGCTATAAATATTACTCCTACCACCAATACCCAAGAGGAACCCTTCATTTTTTGTAGCCCCACTTCTAGTTCAACCCTATTTGGTTCTTTCGACAACCCCTTGTATCATACCACCACTGTTACCTCAGAACCCCTCATTGATCCTTTCATAGGACATCATGCCTCCACAACCTCAGTCATAAGATACCGAGACATGAGATCCTTTTTTCTAGGATTCCCTGTCTTCTAACCTCCTTCCATGGCATTCCCACCTCCTAGCTCGTACTTTCCACCCTCCATCCCACCAGTCCTTCAATGCCCATGCCTTCCTTTCCAGACTATTTCAAGCCACTACCCAAAACTCATGGCCGATCCCATTCCCAACACCAACACCACCATTATTCACCACCACCTCACACACACCACCTACCATTCCATTGTATATGGTAGACACCACGCTGTCTGATAGCATGGACATTTCACCACTTACACCATCCCCACCGAAGGCCACCATCCC
>CM035425.1:56937222-57002222 GCA_020310875.1 Ceratopteris richardii | reverse complement strand
CCATCCATCTGTCTATTGTAGCTCATTTTTATAAGAGCATCTCCATTTTGTATTTCTTTATTCATACTTAGGACACTTTCCATGTCACTTCTACTTTTGTATGCATTCTCCTTCAAGTAAAGTTATCCCACATATGATGTACTTTGAGAGTCTCCTCCAAATCTATATAAGGAGGGCCTCTCCTAACTTTTGTACTTGATCAGAAGCTTGAGAGCTCACTTCATGCTCTTTGCAATCTCACTCTAATCCATATGTGAGTTTTCCCATTTCATGGTCTAGTCACTCTTTTCCGTCTCACACTCACTTCATTTATGAGTACATGTTTTGGTTCATTTTGCTTTTGCATGTGTACTCTCAACATGGTATCATAGTTTTAGGTGGAGGTCTTGCTAGTTCATCTTGAGGTGGTGGTGCTGCTTTTGAAGTTGGTCTGGTGCTTGTGGCAGCATTTCTTTGGTGACAGTTCTTCCTCTTCATAGAAAGGCTTTTGATCATGAATTCCATGTTCATAGAGCATTATGGGTATCATTTTGTCCATTTTCCAATGATCCCACCGTTTTTACCTCTCTTTCCCATCTTCCCATGCTTTCCCTTGGTAGCTCATAATCATCGTGGTGGTCATTTTAGTACTTTGGTTGGTGCATTTCAAATTCATGTAATGTTTATAAACACCCTTTGTTGTCAATTTTGGTGACTTCCAACACTCATTTGGTGCATCCAACCAATTTATAATATTCAAACATATTTATGATCCATTGTCATCATCATTTTTTATGGATGTGATGCATTCATTGGTTGGTTTGGAATGCGTTCCAAACTGTTTTATTTGGTATGGAACATTCAACTCGGAACGAACATTCCAATAAACATTTGGAATGCTCCCAGTAAAAAAAAAAAAAACTACCCTTGTTTTATTCTATCATACTATGGAGGTCTAATTGAGACTTGAGACTTACAACATTCAAAGCCACTTGCTTCACGTGTGACCTGCCGAAAGTGTGGCTTGTAAGCCTTGCCACATCAACCATAGGTTGCCATGTGCAGGTAAAAGCCCTTAGCTTGTACTATATATGTATAATAGATATTATGTGTTATACATACTATGTACAATTGAACGTTGCAACTTGCATGCATTAAAAACTCATACATTAATCATGTCATTGTATGATAATAATATTCATACGTTTTACATTATAATAATAACACATTTACATTTTACATTATAGAATATATTATATACCATAATATGTATAGTATACACAATTCACATGTTACATAATATCAAATACTATCAATAATTACACAATGGAAAATGCACATTTACTATGTACTATTGAATGCACATTGCCATATTGATGATTGCACATTGCAATGTGCTTAATACATATATTGTACACACATGTTGTGTGCATATTGTTACTGTTAGTGTCCATGTGAAAGGCCAAATGGCTTTCAGACACTTTTATATGTGTTATTTAATAAAACATGTAGTAGCATGGTCAGCCACAGGCTACATGTTTGATCACATTTATAGGTCTGTGCAGAGTACTATGTGTGTCATCTAGAGCTCAGTCTTCTACTTTGAGAGCATCACAAAAAGCTCTTTGAAAGCAGAATCCACGGTTGATCAAAGCATATACATTAGCATACCTTGTCATCCAAGTGACCAAAGTCACTATAGACACCGTTGGTTGTGCACGGAAGACAAAGTAATAACACTTCCCTAGAGATCACCCATTCTAGTACTGGTCCCCCAAGGCTAGCTCAATTAGCAGGTTTTCCTACCACTAAGCCCTAGTTGCATAGTGATTGTAGGAATGAAGATACTTAATACTAATATTATTTTGGATCCTTCAACATGTCTTCTTGGTCTCTTTGCATTGATTTTCTGAGATTTTCGTTGGGTGCAAAATTAGAGAAAATTAAAAGTTGATTTTATAGTTTTGGGAAAATTTTGATTACACAAGTGGAAAGATTGGTCCAAAGATCAATCTTGGCACTAGGTTTACTTGAGATTGTGTCTCCTTGATAGTGTACATTCATCTTTATTGCTGAATTTTCAAGATTAGACATATATCTAGTCACAACTCCCATTGCAAATGCAATGTTTGGTCTCACAGTTACCATAACATACATGAGACTACCAATAGAAGATTGATAAGGAATTTCGGTCATGAATTTCTTATGCTCATCTGATTTGGGGAAATCATCTTTGCTCAATGTTACATATATAGGTAAAGGTGTAACTGCCTTTCCACCCTGCACATTGAACTTTTGTAGTACTTTGGATATGTACTCACTTTGAGACAAGTACATGCAACCATTAATCCTATAACGAGTAATGTGCATGCTAAGAATGTGTTTGGCATCTCCCAAATCCTTCATATAAAATGTTTCACTCAACTTCTTCTTGAACATTGACGAGTCATTATAGGACTTCCCAACAATAAACATATCATCAACATAAAGTATCAAGCATTTCAAGCTTCCATTTGAGCATCTCTTAGCGTAGAGACTGTTAGTCGGCCGCCGGATTGGGAAGATGTAACCGAATCTTGTTCGCACGAGTGAAAAAAGTAGTTACAAACAGTTTGTAAAAAGTTATATAAATCAAGAAGACGCGCAGAGACGAGAACGTGATGGATCACCAGACTGTCTGTCTGGGTGACTGAGCGAATCGTACTTGTAGTGTCTGTTTTTGCATAATCTCGAGTGTTCTAAGCTTCTTGTTCGTCTTTGGTTTGTTTGTCGCTCTTGTCTTGTCTTGTCTGCTGTCGATACCTGTTCTGTTGTTAACAAATGAGACAATTCGTGGAATCACCAAACTGTTCATCTGGGGGATTGCCTGAACACTACTGTAGCGCTGTTGTCTAACTTCTGCGTACTTCGATTGTACTGTGTGTATCTGTGTTTGTCACCTATCGATCTCTGTTGAGGTTGCGAGTTCCATTCACAACTAAGAGATCGTGGACTGTTGTCTGAGTAAGTTGTTTGTGAATCTCTATTGAGTTGTGGTATTAGTCCGTGCATTGTGTGTTACCCATTCTTGGAATGTTCTGCTAGTGGTTGGTGAAATCTGAGCAACTGTAGTAGCATTCTGGTATTCAGATCTGTAATGTGTTGTCTGTAATGTTGGAATCTGTCTTCATATTGTAAAGTTAAGTGCAGTAGGGATCTTTCTAAGTTGTGCACTGAGCCTGCAGTACGGTGTGGTTGAACTCTCAAGTTCTCTGTGTCTACGGTATGCCTGACTGATTAGATCCAGTCGGTAAAGGTTAACGATTACTCTTGTTCCGACATTCCCAGTAAGTTTATGTGTAGATGCAACACAGCATTTTAGTGTATTCGGTACACATGGTTGAGCTAAGACTGTGATGGTAATATCTAAGTACGGCAATCTTTGATAGATCTCTCAGCATTAGTATAGTGCTGAGTGTGAGCAGCAAGTTTGGGAACTAAGTACAGGGCCTCTGTCTAACAGACCCCTACCACTCCCAAGAACCCACTTAGGGCTTAAATGCGTTTCTGACAGTTAGTCTCGCGTTTAAGAAGCACAACCACCACCCAGAGGGCCTGTTTTGCGACATGAAGAATCACTACAACTGTGGGACGATAAGGAAGAAGATGAAGAAGAGCTAAACCAACTCTTCCGTAGAAAGAGGATCAGAATTAGTTCTTCTGAGAGTGAAGCACAAGGATCTGCTGAAGGAAACAAGGATGACGACAAAGAAGAAGAAAAACAGGACGAGGAAACATTCCACGACACCACAACATCAATGCAAAATGAATCCTCTGCACAATCTTCCCAGGAGCAACAACAGGAAAATCATATTGAAGCTGACACATCCTCTACCGAAGAAGAATCACAGCAACAGTCTGAAGGAGAACAACAAGCAGATGAAGAACAAGTGGCTAAACAAGCACTCGAAAGGCTGCTTAAGGCAGTTGAGTCCACAGCCGAAGATACTGCACAACAAAACGTCGATCAGGTAACGCAATCTCAGACTGTCATTCCCTCTTGATAGAGATTCCTGCATCTCACCCATGCGAAAGCTCATCTCCTACAATGGCACCTTGAATTATGATGGTACAACATGGAGGCTCAAAGGTGACAACATCTTGAAGGTGCTCAGTGGACCAGAATCTTCATCTCTTTATAAGAAGCTCCGCTAACAATCGCGTGCCATCGATCCATCGATCCATTTTTTTATCTATCCGTTACAAAACATTAGATCATCAGAGGAGGACTTAGAGACACAAAGGAAGATAGAGAGAGGAAGGATGTTAGGTTGCATGATAGCTATGTGAACCATCATAGGAAGATTGTGTTTATAGTGGAGAAAGATATAGGAAGTCGAGTGTGGTATTTTGTGGTGTTGAAGCTCAAGGTCAAGGACAAAGCATGGAAGCACATCAAAGAAGTGGACATAGAAGAAGAGAGAGCAAGTAGGGAGCTCCAAGAAGTGTATGTCAAATTTTCAGAAGAATCCCCTACAAAAATAGTGATTTTCATCACTAGAAACCATTGTAAATACCATTATCTATTTTTAGTAACTCCATTTTGTTCAAGCCGAGGAGTCCTCGAGCTTGAGGAGTATTAGAAGTACCATCGTACCAATTTTCATAATTTTTAGACTTCATTTGAGCCCTCAAATAAGCCCTGGAACCTAATTTTTAACTAGGCCGGACACTAGGTCTGGACAGGGCCAAAACTAGTCAAAAAACTATAAAAAGAGCTAGAGAGCTCATTTTTGGCGTTAGCTTGTTAGAGAATAGAACTTTTGTAAGAGAACTCTTTTGCAATCTAAGCTTTCCATTGTTCCTCTCTTTGATCTTACTTTGTGCGCGTGTGTGTGTATGTGTGTGCATGTTTGTGTGCTTTCACTCACGCATTTGTGCCTTCACTTGCTCGTGGTCTTCATACCGGTCCTCACGTCTCCGCGGATTGACAAGTAAAGGAGGTGGTGCTTACGCTTGAGCTACACCAAATTTTGGCGCCGTTGCCGGGGAGAGAGCTTCGAGGACGAGCGTTGTGATGGTAAGATCGTAGATTTGCGACGTTGGAAGGTAAAAAAACTGTCATTTCAGTTCTTTTTCTGTTTTTTTCCTCTTCATCTTCATCATCATCATCATCTCCACCTTCTTCCATCTTCTTCTTCATAGAAAATTCTTGTTTTTTAGTGCATTTTCACCATTTTCATACCATTTTTCATGCATTATTGTGTGGGAAGGAGTTAGGAGGTGCAAGGGAGAGCAAGCGCTGCATTTTTTTTATGATTTTCTGCTCATACGGAGCTCGCCATAGCCGGCGCTCAGAAATTTGAATTTCCCGCCAAAAAACGCGACTCTGTGATGAAAATCGCGATTCTGTGAAAATTCAAATTTTTTGAAAAATCACGATTTTCAGTTTTCCCGCCTAAAAATTGGTTGAAAAAAATCGCGATTCTGTGTTTTTCTCAATAAAAACACGATTCTCTGCTCAAAATCGCGATTCTCAAAAAAACACGATTCTCTGCTCAAAATCGCGATTCTCACCAATCACGATTTTCACCAAAAACACGATTTTGTGAAAAAGGCGATTCTGTGAAAACACGATTTTTTGCTCAAAATCGCGATTTTCAAAAACACGATTTTGTGCTCAACATCGCGATTTTCATGTGAAAAATACGATTTTCAAAAAACACGATTCTCTGCTCAAAATCGCGATTCTCACCAATCACGATTTTCAGCAAAAAACACGATTTTGTGAAAAACACGACTTTCTGCTCAAAATCGCGATTCTCACAAATCACGATTTTCAGCCAAAAATACGATTTTGAGAAAAACACGATTCTGTGGGTCAAAATCGCGATTTTCAAGTCAAAAACACGATTTTGAGAAAACACGAATTTTTGCTCAAAATCGCGATTTTCAATTCACGATTTTCTGCTCAAAATCGCGATTTTCATGTCAAAAACACGATTCTGAGAAAACACGATTTTCAGTCAAAAACACGATTTTGTGAATCACGATTCTCTGAAACAAAATCGCGATTTTCAGAAACACGATTTTGTGATCAACATCGCGATTCTCTGAAACACGATTTTGTGATCAACATCGCGATTTTCAGAAACACGATTTTGTGATCAACATCGCGATTTTCAGAAACACGATTTTGTGATCAACATCGCAATTTTCAGAAACACGATTTTGTGATCAACATCGCGATTTTCAAATCACGATTTTCTGCTCAAAATCGCGATTTTCAAAAACACGATTTTGTGCTCAACATCGCGATTTTTTTGACTTCACAGCATCGCGATTTTCAGAAAGTTCACAAAATCGCGATTTTCTCCAAAGGTCCTGTTTGCCTGTTTTGACCCCTAGGAGCCTGAATTGGCATAACTTTCTCATCCAAAGTCCATTTTTTGAGCTCTATAGCTTGTTGGAAAGCTCGTTTCAAATCCTACACGATCTCAACTGTTTTTTTCAAGAACAATGCGTTGATTTTGAGATAGGATAATTTGAAGTTGACCCTCAGGTGGGACTAGGGAACCAAGGGGGCTCTAAAGAATTTTGAACCATACCAAAGGGAAAATTTGGACTCTTGACTAAAGCTTATGAACCTGAGACCTGGTAGACACTTAGGCAAGGATAAACAAAGCATTAGATCTTCTGAGGCTAGTGTCAACCATACATCCAAGTCTTGGGCACAACAACTAAGTGGTCATCTTTTACTCAGATCAGACACAAGTGATTCAGAAATGTCTTTTAGTATGGGAAAACCTGCAGGTGGCTCAGGGACTGCCCATCTACAAACACCGGAAGGTCCCTATAAGACACAGTTGGAATATATTCGGACCAACCAATTAGGTGCTCGCATCTATGAGGATGGTCTGAGGCGATCAGTGGTCCAACTCAAAAATCCAGATCAATCCTTTGGACTTGAACACCCGGTGGTCAAGTTCGAAGAGGGTTCATACATTGATAAGGAAGGAACCATGTATGTGGTTACCAACCAACCAGATAGGACCGATGAGTTTGGAAATATCATTCATGAGAATGAGATAGGAGACCTAGAACAAGGAAATATAGGACAAGGACCCCAGACTCCTAGAGGCAAGTCAGTTTTGACCCGAGTGATCACTCCAGACTGGATCCCTCAAGACAACAAAAGCATAGAACTATTTTTGAATAGAGAAACAGAGGAAGCCTTTTGGAGATTCAAGCCAGAACAACCTAGCCAATTGGGCATAGTCATCATCTACGAGTTCAAGGATCCAGAGATACCAGGCAAAGTTGTCTACCTGGATAACACGTCAGAGAAAATTTTCTTGGTAACAGAACATGATAGACATGCATATACTTGGAAGAATGAATTGATTTTCCCTCCACCAAGATCCAATGTTTCCCACGGCCTCCAAGGAGTAGGGTCATCCCAAGCTCAGGAAGCCCAGAGAGAAAGAACTAGAGAGAGACCGGAGGTAAGTTTTGCACACACAGTGGGCAGGAATAGGTCAGGATTGGAAAATGAAAGACCTGAAAGAGAGAGATATCAAGCACATAGGCAACAAAGAAATGAACATGAATTTCCATTGCCTAGAACCCAAGAGCACCCAAGAACCCTCAGACCCACTCAGGTGATCAAGGCAATGAAGAATTATTTTGACGGGTCAGGAGATCCTTATGATCATGTGGCTGAGTTCAAACAAGTGTTAAGAGCTGAACAGGTTGAGGATTTGTTCACCCAGTACGAGGCATTTGGTCTGACTCTTAAGGGCACTGCCTTAGCTTGGTTTCAACCATTGAGTAGTCGCAACTATCGCAATATAGGTCAACTGCTAGACGAATTCATTGTAGAATTTTCCAAGAGTGGTATCAGGCATAACACTTCATCTTTGATCCACAGCTTCAAGCAGACACCCCAAGAAACAGTGCGACTAGCAGGTAGAAGGTTCAGACAGTACCTAGAAAGATGCCCTGCTCCAGAGCTACCCACACCAGCCAAACAAGTGGCTTTGTTTTTAGATGGCTTATTGAGCACAAAGTTAAGATCCTATGTATACTTGAAAGATCCTAGATCCATAGAAGAGTGTGTGCGGACGTGCATAGACATAGAAGATAACTTGGGTGAGGAGTTAGGATTGTCCAAACTCTACAAAGATTCGGATAGTTCTACTAGTCATACTTCAAAGATCTCCACAGAAATAGAAGAGATAGCTGAGCAAGTTGCCAAGAAGCTGGGGGTCCAAAATAAACAAACACAGAGAGTCACTTCATTGAATCGGTGCTATACTTGCGGAGGTGACCACATGACTAACGTATGCCCAATGCAAAACCAAAACATTAGAGAAAGGAACGCTCCATATTGCACGATTGAGAGAAAATACACAAACCACACGGCTCAAGATTGTCCCTACAATAGGCAGGCTGTTAGACAAAATTATCAGCAACCTTACCCACAAGGTAGGTATCAGAATCAATACCAACAGCCATATTATAGACCACAACAGCAGTATCAGGTACCATATAGGCCACAACCTGTCTTGGGAAACCAACCACCAGCTCCAGCCAACGTGATTCCAGTCAAGTATGCTGGGGGAGAGGAAAATCCAAATAGAGCTTTGGTGCCCCTAACCCCATGGACACCAGATAATGATTCTCATGCTCATAGTTCAGACTACTCCCATGAAGGTAGTCCACATGCGTATTACACAGAGTCACCTGAGCATAGTGAGATTTACTCGTATCAATATGAGGCGCCACCTATGGAGCAAAATTGGGAGCCAGAATACTCCAATGTCATGTACACAAATCCTAACCCTAGGCCCCAGTTGAGACAAATGAGACCACAAGCCCCTAGAGGTTCTTGTTTCAGATGTCATGGTGACCATTTCATTCGTGACTGTCCCCACCCACCATCTCCGAGTCAAGGACAGGCTATCACAATACAGGCTTTTTGTCCTGATTGTGGCAAAGACCATCTCCCCAGAGATTGTCCAAGAAACCCCTCTAGTACACCCAAGATTACACCCATTAATGTGGTAGGCTTAGTGGCAGATCCAAGTACAAGTAGTAGCAATGTGGCTCCTATACAAGTTGTCACTAGAGCACAAGCCTTAAAACAGGATAAACCAGTAGAACAATCAGAGTCGAGTGAATCGGGAGAGCCTAGTAAGAGGAAAACAAGAACATGGAAGGATACCAGAGAGAAGGCCAATCGTAAGTGGAATAAAAAGTTATCGGAACTAGAAGAAAGCTTAAAAGAAGCGAAAACAAAAATAGAAGACATTGCATCTCAAAGCCCCTCGCATGCCGAAACTCCATCCACTCCACCTCATCCCACCCCACCACCCATTGTAAATAGACCGCAACCAGGGTCTGTTCTCGCAGATCCAACCCCAGAAGGTTTGGACATGATGTTCAAGGCCTACCAGGCTCGACTTCAAGAAGGGCCTACAGCTGCAAACCTAGACAAGAGTTACCCTAGAGCAGATTTAGAGATTGAACGAATGAAAATGTGCATGAAAATGGTAGAACAAGCTCAAGCCATACTTGAGACTAGTCAAAAGTTCAATCAGACAAACTCTATCAAATCGGATTTGCATTTCCAGGGCTTACTAGAACGATTAGAGCAGTTGGTAAACAAACCACAAGTTTCTCTACCTCCACAGGCTCAACCAGTTATTGAAAGAGGAAGCTCACCACCAAGGGGAGCTTATGTTCCTAATTCCACGGATGCTGGAATACCTCCTTCTATTCAACAGTACTCTCAAGAGTTCTTGCGGGAAATACAAGAGGAGAAATGGGCCAAGGAGAAGGGTAATTCCCCTCCTATTCCTGAGATTGATGATCTTCATGATCAATTTCCCCAAGACATTCCATCTATTTACAAAGATGAAGCAGAACAAGAAGACGAAAGATTAGATTTTGAATCTAATACCTTAGAAGAACTGCCTCAATTTCCAGGCCCATGGGAATCTGAATCACTCCAGATTAGAGCTCCCACAATACTAGTAAGAAATGAAGACTCAGTGGTTCCAAGGAACACGGATGTCGTGAAGAACACTAAGGTTCAGTGTCATCTCACTGTAGAAGAGCTGCTCAAAGCAAAACCTGAGTTATGGAATCATGTGAAGGATCAAGTCCCAGAACTTGATTCCAACATGCCAAAAGCAGGCTCTAAGCAAAGGGTACCAGAGATACCTCTAGACAAAATAGGGGACATGTGTGAGGGTGAAGAAGGTAATACTTATCTTCCAAACACCTACCAAGGTTACACAACCAAAGCAATCATAGATTCAGGTGCTGGTGTTGCTATTGCGACCACCTCCTTGTGGAAGCAATGGGGCAAGCCCACATTAAGACCAACTAGAATGAAGCTTCAAATGGCTGATGGTCATTTTGAAAGACCTCTAGGATTGCTAGAAGGGATCACTCTAACCACTTGTGGTGTAGAGTTTGAGCACACATTTGCTATATGTGACTTTGAGAAAAATAATGTCTTTGAGATGATCCTAGGAAGACCCTTCCTACGACAATTGCAAATAGTACAGGATTGGGGAACTAACTCCTTGTACTTACAGCACTTAGGGGTCACCACTAAGGTCAATTTGAAGGATTACACCTTCAGAGATGTACCACCCCTACAGTGGAATTCTATCCACAAAGCGAAAGAAGATTCCATCTCTGTGCATTCTGAAAGTTCACCTGATCCATCATGGCTGCATGAAGATACTCATTTGTGGATGTGCAAGGTCGCAAAGGAAGAGGAAAAACGTTTAAAGGCAAGAGAAGAAGGAACTTCGCTAGGAGATAGACCAGTTAGGGACCCAGCCTACACACCGATGATCTTTCCAGATGAGGAGTTTGAGCCTCATGGCTGGCCAGAAATCTTAGCCACCATGGACATTGCTGTCAATGAGGAACAGTGGACACCTCATTGTGATGAGGAAGGTTATGATATCTCAGTGTTCATGTGTCAACCCTTGCTAGAAGAATGTGACCCTAGTAATGTCATAGAAGAAGAAGAGAATGACGATGATCTGGAGTCTATTGTGATGGATAGTTGCTTTAACTCAGAGCAGCACTATCTAGAAGATATAGGAGTGTTCACCCAGAAAGAAGAAGAACCTCTCACAAGTATTAAAACAGTAAACTCAAAGGATGGAAGTGAGAGTAGTCAAAAGAAAAAGAAAAGAAAAGCAGTGAAACAAGAAAAGGCGAAGTGGGGCATAGACTTCATAGGTCCTATTAACCCCCCAGCTAGAAACTCCCATGCAGAGTACATCATTGTAGCCACAGATTACCTTACAAAGTGGGTAGAAGTCAAAGCCACAACAAAGAATGATGCTCAGACTACGGCTAAGTTCTTATTCGAGAATGTGTTCACGAGATATGGACTACCAATAGAGTTGGTGAGCGATAGAGGCACACACTCCTTGAATGAAGTCATTGAAAATCTTCTCCAAGAATTCTTGGTGATACATAAGAAATCCGCCCCCTATCATCCACAAGCCAACGGACAAGCCGAGAGTACCAATAAGATCCTCTGTAACGCATTGACAAAACTGGTGAATAATAAACGCTCTGATTGGGACAAACAACTTCATCATGCTGCTTGGGCTTATCGAGTTGCCTACAAAACGGTACTCAACGCCACCCCATTTCAGATGGTCTTCGGACAGAACGTTGTGCTACCATTAGATTTCTTAATCCCTGCCTTAAAAGTAGCACAAGAGTATGAGTGGAATGGGCATGAATTGTCCTCTAGGATCTTTGATCTCGAACGCTTGGGTGAAACGAGGCTACGAGCGGCAGCAGGCATCTACGCTGCAAAGAAGAGGCAAAAGGCATACTTTGATGCACACATCAAGGATAAGGGATTGAAAGAGGGAGATCTAGTGTTGGTATACACACTAAAACAACATGCCCGTAAGTTGGAAAAAAGAGGATATGGACCCATGATCATTAATAGAATTTCCACTAGTGGTGCAGTTCAGTTGGCCACTCTAGAAGGAGATATCTTGCCAAACTATATTAGTGGTTGTAGAGTCAAGCTATATCAAGAACCTCTTACTGAGGATATGCTAATGAGACTCAACACTGCGAAGAAGCGAAAAGAAGAAGAGTTAAGAGTGAGAGAAGAAGCACAGGTAGAGGCCAGAGAGCGTATTAGGCGAAATAAGTTAAGGCGATTAGGCCTAGATGTCAACTCAAAAGCCCCAAAATATCACATGGATATGTGTCAAAAGTCAGGCATTGCGACTTCTCAGGTCATTGACCGAAGACCCTTTGTGACCATAGAGATAGGACAAGGGAAGGGTGCAAGGACGGTGAAAGCATTGATTGACTCAGGTGCAGCAAGTAGTGCAGTTAAACTTTCCTACTGCCAAGACTTGGGGTTGAACATCAATCCCATAGAAGCTTATCTCATAGGATTGGGAGGTGTGGAAACCCCTTGTTTGGGCGAGGTGGAACTTCCCATCTACCTTCAAGATGTTCCAATGAAAGTCAAAGCGCTAGTATGTCAAGATGAGAACCTTACAGAACCACTTGTCTTGGGTCAAGATTGGATCTATGACCATGCAGTTAACTTAAACCTAAGAAGTCAAATTCTTCAACTTTGGGTACATGAACAATGCATTACACTAGAATTAGAGAACTGCATGCTCCTAGATCATGGCACCACACACTCTCTTAGTTCTTCCAAGACTAATCATAGGAAAGAAGATGTTGTATGTGTCAAAAGCTCTATGATGCAGAAGGAGTCAATCGTGGAAGACCAGGTTCGAAGGCGGGTGGATCCTTCTTCTTCTCCAAAGACTCAAGTAGCCACAGTAGTGAGCCCACCACACAAGCAAACACAACCGTTCACGACAACTGCTACATCAAATAGAAAGACACCATTCGATAAAAAAGCGGTTCCGGGCATGAAGCAGATCTGGGTACGCAAAGGAGAGCAACCACCAGCCTTACCCCCACAAATCCCATCCATGCACACTAACCAGGCCAGAAGACGAAGGAAGCAGCTCAGACAAGCTCCATCACAAGATATCCAACAAGTTTGGGTGCCTAAGAAGTTAGCTGCAGCTCAACAAGGGCAATTACAGATGTGGGTACCTAAGAAGATCCTACACCCACAACAACCTTTGTTCTCCCACATGCAAAAGGTTTCAACAAAGAAGCCAAAAAGAGAAAAGGGTAAGAACCACGTACAGAGACCAAAGGAAGATCAAATCAGCTCTTCAACATTAGTAGGAAGACATGCAAAAAGGATATGGGTTTGGAAGCCAAAAGTGCAAGTAGCCTCCACCGAACCAAAGCATCAACCACACTGGATACCACAGTTCAGAAAGCATCCAAAGAGAAAGACGCCTGAAGTGACCTCTACAGTGCCAAATGATGTTCTAAAATGGACTCCAATAAGGAGGATTACATCAGTTCGAGACTCAATGGATACCTCCACTAAGGCCGGCATCAACCTCCACAAATAACATCGAAAGCCTCGAACGAGCAACAACCATGTGCTCCTTGCACAACCCTGTCTTTTGCACCATTTAGGTCATGCATTTCCAAAGTATGCATTAATATAGGGCCACATTACACGGCCGTGCATAGACACACTTGAGAATCCCATGCACAAGAGCACAGTGACATATGTCGAACATTTCTATTGACACTAACTTTTGTGTTCTTGTTTTGTGATATCCTGTTCCAAAAAAAAAAAAAAAAAAAAAAAGAGAGGAGTGGGAGAGAGCTTGTTCCCGGTGTGTCTCGGCCAGCAGTGAGATTATTGCTACCTTATCTGGTAGAGGACAAGCATTTGGCATGAACATGGCATCTACAGCTATGATTTTCTCTTACCATGGTAGGAATGAAGAGCTTGAAGGTCCGCAACTTGCGTGATGCTTAACTACTTCATGTACCAGAGCATCCAAGGAGATATCTGCAAAAGGTAGTTCTGGAGGAGAAGACTCCTACATATGGTGAGCTAAAGAGTATATGTGAAACACAGCTTGGTGTAGTTACCCGATGTTGCTTGCCAAGGAATATAAAGCAATTCAATTCTCAGTATTTCCTGAACCAGTATGGAACAGTAGCACTGGTGAATGGTCTATGTCAATCAGCATGGTAATCTCTTAGAAACCGGCATGTGTCCAATATTCCTCTGAGTGTCAATATAGGGAAGTGAACGTGCATGAGCCCAAGCTCAGAAATGCACATTGTTAGTGACAAATGTTGCTTTGAAAAGAGGAGAGGGGATCCACCACTCAAAAGATCTCATCAGTGGACAATCAACATGGACATTCATCAACAAGGTTCCATCCCAAAGGCCGAGTGTACCACACGAAGAGGCAAACATCCATCAACCTTCGCCATGGTAAGTATCTTTACTCTGGAAACACCATAACCATGATAGTTTAGGAAACCTCTTCGTCAGCATACCCTTGAGCACTTAGCTCAAGACCCGCAATTTTTGCACCATACTTCTTCCAATGCATTTTCCAAGTAAGCATGCGTAGGGCTACATTACAAGGCCGTGCACAAGGCACATACTTTTTTCAACCCATGCACGAACACACTTACCCATCACTCAATATGGGTTATGAGTACTTGGCTTGACTACTATGAAGATCAACTTTGGAAGATCTAGAAAACATCAACGGAGACTCACAACGACACAGTCATGCTGGAATACAAGGCAGAAGCACATACCAAGAGACTACAACCTGCAAAGACTCACAGTGATAGATGAAGAACGTCGGACGACTTGTGTTCATACAGAAGGGACACTCCCTCTCAAGGCACTACTTGGAACAATCACTACAACAAGGGTCTGTCAGGGACGACAGACTCGAGAGGGGGGGGAGTGTTGAAGCTCAAGGTCAAGGACAAAGCATGGAAGCACATCAAAGAAGTGGACATAGAAGAAGAGAGAGCAAGTAGGGAGCTCCAAGAAGTGTATGTCAAATTTTCAGAAGAATCCCCTACAAAAATAGTGATTTTCATCACTAGAAACCATTGTAAATACCATTATCTATTTTTAGTAACTCCATTTTGTTCAAGCCGAGGAGTCCTCGAGCTTGAGGAGTATTAGAAGTACCATCGTACCAATTTTCATAATTTTTAGACTTCGTTTGAGCCCTCAAATAAGCCTTGGAACCTAATTTTTAACTAGGCCGGACACTAGGTCTGGACAGGGCCAAAACTAGTCAAAAAACTATAAAAAGAGCTAGAGAGCTCATTTTTGGCGTTAGCTTGTTAGAGAATAGAACTTTTGTAAGAGAACTCTTTTGCAATCTAAGCTTTCCATTGTTCCTCTCTTTGATCTTACTTTGTGCGCGTGTGTGTGTATGTGTGTGCATGTTTGTGTGCTTTCACTCACGCATTTGTGCCTTCACTTGCTCGTGGTCTTCATACCGGTCCTCACGTCTCCGCGGATTGACAAGTAAAGGAGGTGGTGCTTACGCTTGAGCTACATGTGGGTAGGAAGAAGATATGCATGCATAGAGCAGAGCTATGCACAGAGTGATAGAGGTGCATCTCCAACACACATGCGCATAGAGAACGAGGGCATAGTGAAGCAGAGAGAAAGCAGAGTTACTGAGTGGAGGTAAACCCGTTCAAAGAGATTGGGAAGTGTAATGATGGAGAGGGTCTAGTGTAGGGTAAGTGTAGAAGCTTCTTATGTTGATCAACAAGCAAAGAGACTAGAGCATTGTCGGGGAGATGTTGTGGGTGAGGTGATCGATGAGGAGGGGCAACACTATGATCAACAGAAGTCAAAATGATCTTACCAACTCCCATTATGGGATAAGAGGAGTTGTTAGCACATGTGATAGTCTTCCCTATAGGGGAAGGCCCAAGTGAACTGAAGAAATTGCATTACAAGGTAATATGTTTGGTTGCCCCACTATCAAAGTACCAAACATCTAAGTCTACTTCAGACATACATTGTTCATGAGAAGATGGTTCATCACTGCAAATAGTAGTAAATGCCCATTCTTCATTCTAGACAAGATTAGCAAACTCTATTTTGGGTGTACATGCTTCTGCAACACACATTTCAAACTCTTTTTTCTTTGCCCCTTTTGCAGCCAGTTTTGGACAACTTTTTATGATGTATTCATTTCCATTATAGTATTTGAAAAACAACTTCTATTTTTTTATCCTCTTAAACTTGTTTTTATTTTATCTTACTGGGTTCTTGGGATGGTTAGGGGTCTGTAAAACAGAGGCCCGTTTGTATTTTCCCAATCTACTAACTCACTGTATGCTACTACTGCACCGACTTAGCATTCTGAATTAAACTATCTATCAACTACTTCTCTGTTCTGCGCCTTACAACTTCTTCACCGCAATAACGCATTACGCACAACTTTGTCACTCTACCGCAATATCAGATTAACTTAGCACTTCAACAGAGACTTAATAAGTACTAAACTTGATTAACAGAGTTACAAAGTACACCAAGATATAGACAATGTGCCACGCTTCAACATCAGGCGCTCGCCCAGACCAACAGTTCGGCGTTGACCCCCCTTCTGTTTCACGCACGCTCTTTTCATTAATAAAAAAGAGTTACAACGCTTGCGCTATGCCCTTTCGATGTGCGTGTGACTTTTCATAATTACATTTTAGAATATGTTAATTCGGCGGCTCATACTGGCACACACGGTGGACTCGAACCCAAATTGATAAATACAAAAAATTAGGAATCATCGATAATTCCCTGTATATACATGGAACGGGTTAACTTAAAAGTGCGGTCTATTTTCTACTTCAAGGAATCCAACATGTCCTTCAAAATGTGTGGCTCGACCAAGTGTGCATCAATTCTGACCGAACTGGCAACAATTGCTTGACTGATCAGTGACTCAGTCTGAGTCTGTAGGAAAGGCTAGCACTGCATCTCTGCGCAACTTCATCTCTGTTATTTCTGCATCAATCCGTGATAAGCGCTTGGCCTTGGTTCCTAGATGCTTTTCTTTGCACTCGAGCTCCTGAGACGGGAACTGCATAGTTTTATAAAAATCTTATCGCTCCTTTTGAATGGCTTCAATGTCCTTCTTCAATTTAATATTGTGGCCAATTTCTGCTTCCAAAGAGCGACTTTTCTGGGAAAGTTCTTCCGATACTCTCTTTAAGTCAGTTGTGACGTGCATAGCTAAGTCCGCCATTTCTTGACCTTTTTGCTCTACGATAGCAAGATCAGTAGTCTCAAGAAGATTGCCCAAAGCTGTCATAGCGTCTTCCTTGTCAATCACGGTCTGCTTCAACCGACTAATCTCATCATCACGAATTGCAATGATGGCTTCTTTCTCTTTCAACTCCGCTTGCAGAAGGCGAATCTGTTCCTCAAAGGAGCTCGCTTCCGCTTTGGCCGTGAGCACTCCTTCTTAAAGGGGCACGACATCAACTTCCAGCATGTCCACCTTGGTTTGGTACTGCTGCCGGAGGGAGTGTTGGGCCACTTGGAGGTGATGGGGAAGATGGGTGGAGAGATGAATGAGGTAATTTCCAATGTGAGCTAATTGAGCCAACGAATTTGTTGATATATTTAGGTAGTGATGTGTGTGAACACACTAGGACCGTCGGGGCACTTTTTTCCCTCTTTAGGAGGTTTTTTTCCCTCGGATTGTATATATGCCTATTGCCCTAATGGGCTACTTATCTTTGAATATTCTCTAGTAATACATTCAGTATTGTGTGTTTGTGCTCCAAGCTTCTTCTTCTTCCTTGTGTTGTTCGTGTGCTTCTGCAGACGTCTATCTCCAACAATTGGTATCAGAGCATGTCGTCGCTTCATCTAGGGTGCCATCGACACTCCTCCATTTGCAGTCTCAGAATCGCACGAATTTTGGTGAGCATACTCAACGTGTTTTTGAGATCAAAACAGCTTTGTTGTGTGGTGCCGAAACCACGATCTGAGCTCGTTTCAGCCTCCGAATGCACTATCGCAATGCTTGTCTAGGCTATTTCGTCTTTTTGTGCCAAAGGTATATACCAATTTCTGTTCGCCAGTTTAAGCGTCTCAAAGTCTGCTACAGGTCTAGCAGAACTCGTATGGGTAGTTCTGTTCAACTTTTTGAGATACAGTCAATTTTCTGCATCAAGGTATTTTAGTCACCGGCCATGGCTGAAAGTAGTGATGTATTCTGTATGTTGGCTATTGAGGATAAGTTGGATGGTACCAACTACCCATTATGGGCTTATATGATGCGACATGTATTGGTTGCAAAAGGATTGTGGAACATTGTGCAGGGTGTTGAAAGACGTCCTATTACACCTGTAACAACAGGTACTATGAATACAGGTGTTGGAGCTAATGAAGATGGTGTCGAAGATGATATTCCGCAGATTCCTGTTCGTGCTGCTGTTTCTGTTGCACCTACTGCAGAGCAGATTTGCTAGGATGGCAGAGATGCCCATGCATATGCATTGATAGCTTTCTCTATCAAACGTGCCATTATTCCTCACATTCGCTCTTGTAGAACAGCTAAGGATGCTTGGGATACACTTATCACATTGTACCAAGCTAGGAATGAGGCTCGTGTTGCTTACCTCCGAAAATAGTAGAAGAGTGAGCACATGAATGAAGGTGATTCTATGGACAGTTTCCTAACGAAGATCAAAGACTTGAAGGAACAATTGATTTCTGCTGATGAGGTTATACCAGATAGCTCACTTGTGCAGACCGTTTTGAATGGTATTCCTGATTCATATCAGAGTTTTGCTTCTACTCCTCGTTTGATGATGAAAGGCAATTCGAATGCCTTATCATTTGAGGAGTTAGTCTATGTTCTATTGCAGGAAGATCAGTCCAAGCAGAACAGGTCCATTATGCGAGTTGCAGATCAAGCTTTCCTAGCTAGTCAGAAGGGCAAAGGAAAATGGAGCTCTTCAACTAGTAAGCAGAAATCTGCTAATTCTGCATATTCAAAGAAGGAAGATAAAGATGAGAAGAAATCAGAAAAGCAAAAATTGTTTTGTAAGTAGTGTAAAGGGAATGATCATATCATAAAGAACTGTCCAAAACTGGCTGCTAAAGAGGCAAAGAAGAAAGAGGCTGGAATGGTTGTTGCAGAGGCCTCTACACCAAAAACAGAGTCTGCAAATCTTGTGCTGGAAGAAGAATGGGCGTTTACTACTATCTGCAGTTTTGACCCATCTTCTCATGAGCAGTGCATGTCTGTAGTAGACTCAGATGTTTGGTATTTTGACAGTGGGGCGACCAAACATATTACCTTGCAGCACAGTTTCTTCTCTTCACTCGAGCCTGCCCCTACAGGGAATACTGTTACATGCGCCAACAACTCCTCTTATCCTGTTATGGGAGTTGGTAAGATCATTTTGACTACTACTGATGGTAGTTCTTTCACTTTGTCAGATGCTTTATTTGTGCCAGGTATCAAAAAGAACATGTTATCAGTTTCTGCATTAGCCAAGATTGGCTTGGTTGTGAAATTTGTTGATGACAGGTGTACAGTTCATGATCTGTCAAATGGCAATGTGATTATTGCTTCTGGCATTTTATGTCGTGGGCTGTATAAGCTCATAGACTATGAAAGATCTGTAAATGATTTGGCATGTGCAGTAAATGATTCGTAGGCTATGTCAGATGCAAAGCTTTGGCATGCACGCTTTGGTCATCTGAATTTTGCTAGTTTGCTATGCCTGCAGAAATATGAAATGGTGTCCTCGTTGCCCAAACTTGAGGTACCTGGAAAACATGTTTGTGAAGGTTGTATTTTGGGCAAAATGCAGCGTTCATCCTTTCCAAAAGATGGTTCAGTTTCGGCTACTCAGAAATTGCAACTTGTACATAGTGATGTCTGTGGTCCTATGCACACACCTTCTTTTGGGAATTATTTTTACTTCATGACTTTCATCAATGATTTTTCCAGGCATGCATGGGTATATCCATTGAAGGCAAAGTCCGAAGTGTTCATGTGCTTCAAACAATTTTTGGTTTTGGTTGAAAAT
The DNA here is from genome assembly GCA_020310875.1 of Ceratopteris richardii. Classification (NCBI taxonomy): domain Eukaryota; kingdom Viridiplantae; phylum Streptophyta; class Polypodiopsida; order Polypodiales; family Pteridaceae; genus Ceratopteris; species Ceratopteris richardii. The sequence continues at coordinate 56,982,254 of CM035425.1, read as the reverse complement.
CTGTCAGCATGTAAAATGGGCACCCTCCGTTCTGATCAAGGGGGGAATATATGTCTTCTGATTTTAATGCATTTCTGGCTGAACGTGGGATAAAACACCAGTATACAGTGCCGTATATACCTCAACAGAATGGAGTTGCTGAACGGAAGAACAGGTCCCTCATGGAGATGGCGAGGTGTATGGTCAAGAGTCAAGCTTTACCTCATAGTTTCTAGCTTGAGGCTATCATGTGTGCAGCATATGTACCGAACAGGTGTCCCACTAAAGCGCTACAGTCTATCACTCCATATGAGGCTTGGCATGATCGCAAGCCATCTGTTGCTCATCTGCGTGTTTTTGGTTGTTTGGCATACGCATTAGTGCCTGAACAACATCACAGAAAATTGAATGATAAATCTGTAAAATGTATTTTTGTTGGGTACAATTCTGAAAGTAAAGGCTATCGTCTGTATCATCCACAGACTAAATGCATTCTGGTTAGCCGTGATGTTGTTTTTGTGGAAGATGCTATTCAGCCATTGCTTTCATGTACTAAGGAGACATTTGTTAGCTCCAAAGACATGTATGATACTTTGATGCCTCTTTTTACAGGTGGGCAGTCTAGTGTTGGTCCTAATGAGGCAACTTCTCAGCCTTTGCAGGTTTCATGTGATGATGCAGATCATTCCATTTCTAATGCAGATTTACATGATGCACTAGTTGATGAGAGAGCTGATATTGAGCAGGCAAAAACTATGCTAGAATGGCTGGTGCAGACTTTGCGTGACAGCAAATTAGATGCACCTCTGTCATATCGTACTCATTTAGGCTCTCATAGTGCCTCTTTTGCATCAGACTGCTATGCTATGGCTGCATCTAGACTCTGTGATGACAATGAGTCTGTTTCTTTTGATGAAGCACAAAATTCATAAAATTGGATGGCTGCTATGCAATCTGAATATGATGCAATAATGAAGAATGGTACTTGGTCTTTATGTGACTTGCCTCCTGGCAAGAAGGCCATTGGCACTAAGTGGGTATACAAGCTCAAGCATAAACCTGATGGTACAGTTAACAGGTATAAGGCTAGGCTTGTTGCAAAGGGTTATGCGTAGGAAAGAGGCATTGATTTTGATGAGACCTTTGCACCCACATGTTGTATGACTACTGTTCGGAGCATCTATTGACTTGCAGCCCATCATGGTTGGATGTACATCAGTTAGACATTAAAACTGCATTTCTGAATGGTGACTTGCATGAAGAAGTGTATGTTTTTCAGCCCCATGGCTTTGTGTAGAAAGGGCATGAAAACCAGGTGTGCAGGTTAAAGAAGGCATTATATGGTTTAAAGCAAGCACCACGTGCTTGGTATGAGAAGATACATGCCTATCTGGTTGCACATGGTTTTGAGAACAGTCCAACTGAAAGCACCTTATATGTTAAGTGTGCTAATGATGTGCTTCTGATCATTGTTGTCTATGTTGACGACATGCTGCTCACTGGTCCTATTGAGAAGCATATTGCTGATTTCAAGGCTGATTTGCATGCATCATTTGAGATGTCTGATTTGAGGCATTTGCATCACTATTTGGGCATTCAGTTTATCCAAGTTGATGGTGGAATGGCTTTGTGTCAAACGAAATATATTGACACATTATTGCAGTATTTTGGCCTTGAAGACTGTAAGCCTATTGCCACTCCTATGGAGACAGGTTTACGATTGAGTCTTCATGATGCTGGAGATGCATTTGATGATGTTCTCTATCAGCAGGCTGTTGGATGCTTGATTTACTTATACATTACTCGGCCATATATTCAGTTTGTTGTCTCACAGATGAGCAGGTTTATGCATTGCCCAGGAGTCACGCATTGGAAGGCGGTTAAGTGCATCTTTCGCTACTTGAGTGGTACTCGGCTACTTGGGTTTTTTTATCCCAAGGGGGGATCACTACCGCCAGATTTGCATGCTTTTTCTAACTCAGATTGGGCTGGTTGCTATGACACTCGTGTGTCCACCAGTGGTTTTTGCTTCATGCTTGGTAGCTCATGTATATCTTAGTTGAGCAAGAAGCAGTCTACTGTGGCCACTTCCAGTTGTGAGGCTGAGTATAGGGTAGCTTTCACAACGACTGTTGAGTGTGTGTGGCTCAGACGCCTTATGGCTGATTTGGGTGTTGGCCAGTCTTCTACCACCACCATCTTCACTGACAGTCAGAGCGCATTGGCAGTTGCGAGGAACCCTGTGTTCCATGCTCGCACTAAGCACATTGAGGTGCATTATCACTATGTCTTCTACCACCACCATCTTCACTGACAGTCAGAGCGCATTGGCAGTTGCGAGGAACCCTGTGTTCCATGCTCGCACTAAGCACATTGAGGTGCATTATCACTATGTCAGGGAGAGGTTCTCTGCTGGGGAGATCAGCTTGGCATATGTGCCCACGCAGGAGAACATAGCATACCTTTTCACGAAGGCTCTGCCTAGGGAGAAGTTTGAAGCTTTCCGCAAAGCTTTGGGCTTACTTCCTTTTGTGGAGTGATTTCCACATAGCTTGGCACTTCCTTATACATGAGTGCCAGCTCCTTGTTCACCGCATCACTCCCAGGGGGGATTTGTTGATATATTTAGGTAGTGATGTGTGTGAACACACTAGGACCGCCGGGGCACTTTTTTCCCTCTTTAGGAGGTTTTTTTCCCCCGGCTTGTATATACGCCTATTGCCCTAATGGGCTACTTATCTTTGTATATTCTCTATTAATACATTCAGTATTGTGTGTTTGTGCTCCAAGCTTCTTCTTCTTCCTTATGTTGTTCGTGTGCTTCTGCAGACATCTATCTCCAACAGAATCATGGATGAGAGAGGTGGAGATTGGCTGAGAAGGGTTAGTGGAAACAGTGGCAGACGACGAGGGAGGGGAATAATCCAGGGAGGAAGGAAGAGGATGTGTTGCAGAATGACATGGGGAGGAAGGAAGGATAGGTGGCAACGGCACATTGGATGGAGACAGAGGTAGAGGTGGATTTTGAGATGAAGAGAGCAGAGCCAGAGTGGTTACCACGAGAGACGAGTCATTCGATTGCGCAGTCTCCTCCTTAGGTTGTGGATAATCGACGAGGTGTGCAGTTTTTGTGGTCGTATTGAGCATGGGCTCCTATGGATGGGACTCCGGCGGCACGACCATGTATCATGAATAGCTTGATCAGGAGGTGATGATGGGGGAGAAAAAATCTGAGCCGATGAAGCAGTGTCCTACACTTGCACGGTGGAGGACGACAAGGCTTTAGTATGTGAAGGGCTCAGTTTGCAGCGTTTCCTTGGGAAGAACTGTAGAAGATCTTCATCATCATCAATCTCCATCATTTGGACAGACTCCTCATGAAAAAGAAGAGTGTTCAATGGGGGAGGTTGCTCTGCCTGAATCGCCGAAAGGAGGAAAGTTAGAAGATGCGGCAAGCGGGTTCGAGGTATCTCGTTCTTGGCCAATTGTCGAGAAACGGCTTGGCATTCCCGGTGAATGCACCAGAAAAAGAAGGAAGCAAGATTAACTGCTTCGTGCACTGCTGTGTCGATCGTAGAATAAAAAGGGCGAGAAATGTCATATGTGCGTTTTTGGAGATTAAGGGTAGCGACAAGGAACTGGAGTGCGGTGCGCTCCGGTTCAGGACGACATAGGATTGCAAACTCGTTGGACGAGTGGCGGGGAAAGAGTTCTTTCATAGTGGACATCAGTAAAGGAGGTCCATCTACCAAACCCTCTTGAGGGAGATGAAATCCCTCAGCGATGGTATTAAGGGTGACGAATACTTGTGGGTTAAGGTAAGCTAACGACCAGTTGGGTTCAGTAGCAGGCGTAGCAGCAATGGCAGATATAATCTGTGCAAAGAAGGGATGGCACTCCACCGAAGGCCAAGGCAATTCAGCGAAGGCCAAGAGGCCACGAACGTGCAGAAACTTGCTCAATTCCGGAGCGAGGCCAACATGGAAGGTGACAATGTTAGCTAGAGCTTCCATGGCACAGACAAAAACACAAAGACAATGGTAACACAGAGTACACAAGCACACAAAGATGCAATAGCGAAAAACAACGTGAAGAACAGGATTAAGTAGAAACACTGAAGAAGCATGCGGAAAGAAACATAATCATCACGCAGTGTTGGAAATATACAGACATAATGGTGACATGCACGCATTAACATAATCGAAGACACATAAGGCAGCTACTAATCATGGTTAGGTAAGAAAACAAAAATATTACGGTCATTCGGTCAACCAAAACACGTAGAGAGGAAAGGAACGTCGAGTCAGAATAGGGGGGAGAAAACGGGTGTGGAATAAAAAGACCGATCAACCATCACGAGGAAGAAGATGGAGAATAGTAGGGACGAAGCTTCGATCCATTGATTGCCTTAGGGAGAAGAGTACCAGTTAGTTTGGTTCTAGTCAACAATGTGACAATGGATATCCCCTTCTGTTCCAAACCAACTTGTTCCTAGGTACCAAGACTAGGTCTAAGTACCTCTCTATAGATCCCGATATTCATATATGTATTGGGTACCCCAGCTATTTCTTACTAAGGGATCTATGCTCTAAGTCATAGAGGTATTGCCATGCTTGTGGCCTTCCTAATCATCACTCGAATCACATAAGCACCCGTCGATGCTCTCTCATGAAACCCATTTGTGTGATCCCAACTAATTGGTTTTCTTAGTAGTGTAGCAGAAATGCTTCACTACTTGCTCAAGTGATGTGCATAAGTGAAACTAGTCACTGTTCGGGTATTCTTGATAATACCCCATAGTCTCCTAATCCTACTGTGAGGCTTTTGTAAAGATAAGTAAATCTTCTCTACCTTGGAGATTATCATAAATGTATCTCCCGTGTGTGTATGCAACTTCCTAAAACCTATAGGATTGCTTGTGCACATTACTAATGGTGAAGGTGTAGCTCCTTCCCTTAGCAATCCTATGGTCTAAATCAATAAGGATTATGTGTAGGGATCCTGTTACTACTGAAGTTGCCTTATGTATACTACTATGACGGTCCTAGGTCCATCAAATACATGCTTACAAGCATGCCTAGGTCTTATTGATGTTTGCAGACATGCATGTTCCCATGCCATAACATTCTTACCTAAAGGCAAGTGCGTATATAACGCCATGCGGTAAGAAAAATTTCAACAGCATTTCCACAGGAAATGGAATCCCAAAAAAATTGACCATAAGCTCAGTGGCACACAGGCCACCCAACAACATAGGGCTTGACAGGCCCATGGCATGCACGCCATAAACTTATATATGGACTCCATAACTTGCAAAAACATAAAAGCAATTGCTAGCAACCATTCTCTATGTTGCATAACCATATGGTTTCTGCAATCCTCTTTCCTGCAAACAATCAAAAAGTATACTTCTTGCCTGTCGATCCATACTTTAAGAATTTAAACAATGATCAACATTTGATGTATGCAATACAATTCATGCGTGTAGATACAGAACATGCCATAACATAAAGTAAACTGCCTGAAGCATAAAGCGTAAGTCCCCGAATGGTTTGGTATTGGAATTGCATGCATCCAATCCTTCTCGATGAACTTCGATACCTCTGCACCTTCCTCCTCAGGTCCTAACATAAGCTTTGAAGTGTCCGAAAACATTGAATCACCTCCCAAAACATAAAGTATGGTCAGGTGATTACTAAAATAACGCAAATTTGGTTAAAAAATGCATTTGTAATCCTTTTTTAGAGCTGGAAAATCACTTTAGGACCTGTAAATGATCCTAAATTGAAATATATAGCATGTGCAAAGAGTTTTAAGTGAAATTACTTCAATCGCCTTCCCGGTTTGTAAGATATGGCTCCCAGAAGGTAGTCACCAAAAACTGTTCAGACTTTGCAGACCTATTCAGACCTGCAAAAATAATTATTTTCCAAAATTCTTCCCAAGATATGGCCATTCCAAGTGGGACATGCTAAACTAGTGGACTGTTGGATGTTGGAGTTAGACGTCTGCGGAAGCACACGAACAACACAAGGAAGAAGAAGAAGCTTGGAGCACAACACACAAGACTGAATGTATTACTAGAGAATGTACAAAGATAAGTAGCCCATTAGGGCAATAGGCGTATATACAAGCCGGGGGAAAAAAACCTCCTAAAGAGGGAAAAAAGTGCCCCGGCGGTCCTAGAGTGTTCACACACATCACTACCTAAATATATCAACAAATCCCCCCTGGGAGTGATGCGGTGAACAAGGAGCTGGCACTCATGTATAAGGAAGTGCCGAGCTATGTGGAAATCACTCCACAAAAGGAAGTAAGCCCAAAGCTTTGCGGAAAGCTTCAAACTTCTCCCTAGGCAGAGCCTTCGTGAAAAGGTCTGCAATGTTCTCCTGCGTGGGCACATATGCCAAGCTGATCTCCCCAGCAGAGAACCTCTCCCTGACATAGTGATAATGCACCTCAATGTGCTTAGTGCGAGCATGGAACACAGGGTTCCTCGCAACTGCCAATGCGCTCTGATTGTCAGTGAAGATGGTGGTGGCAGAAGACTGGCCAACACCCAAATCAGCCATAAGGCGTCTGAGCCACACACACTCAACAGTCGTTGTGAAAGCTTCCCTATACTCAGCCTCACAACTGGAAGTGGCCACAGTAGGCTGCTTCTTGCTCAACCAAGATATACATGAGCTACCAAGCATGAAGCAAAAACCACTGGTGGACACACGAGTGTCATAGCAACCAGCCCAATCTGAGTCAGAAAAAGCATGCAAATCTGGCGGTAGTGATCCCCCCTTGGGATAAAACAACCCAAGTAGCCGAGTACCACTCAAGTAGCGAAAGATGCGCTTAACCGCTTTCCAATGCGTGACTCCTGGGCAATGCATAAACCTGCTCATCTGTGAGACAGCAAACTGAATATCTGGCCGAGTAATGCATAAGTAAATCAAGCATCCAACAACCTGCTGATAGAGAACAGCATCAAATGCATCTCCAGCATCATGAAGACTCAATCGTAAACCTGTCTCCATAGGAGTGGCAATAGGCTTACAGTCTTCAAGGCCAAAACGCTGCAATAATGTGTCAATATATTTCGTTTGACACAAAGCCATTCCACCATCAACTTGCATAAACTGAATGCCCAAATAGTGATGCAAATGCCCCAAATCAGACATCTCAAATGAGGCATGCAAATCAGCCTTGAAATCAGCAATATGCTTCTCAAGAGGACGAGTGAGCAGCATGTCGTCTACATAGACAACAATGATCAGAAGCACATCATTAGCACGCTTAACATATAAGGTGCTTTCAGTTGGATTGTTCTCAAAACCATGTGCAATCAGATAGGATGTATTTTCTCATACCAAGCACGTGGTGCTTGCTTTAAACCATATAACACCTTCTTTAACCTGCACACCTGGTTTTCATGCCCTTTCTGCACAAAGCCACGGGGCTGAAAAACATACACTTCTTCATGCAAGTCACCATTCAGAAATGCTGTTTTAATGTCCAACTGATGTACATTCCAACCATGATGGGCTGCAAGTGCACAAATGCTCCGAACAGTAGTCATACGGCATGTAGGTGCAAAGGTCTCATCAAAATCAATGCCTCTTTCCTGCGCATAACCCTTTGCAACAAGCCTAGCCTTATACCTGTCAACTGTACCATCAAGTTTACGCTTCAGCTTGTATACCCACTTAGTGCCAATGGCCTTCTTGCCAGGAGGCAAGTCACATAAAGACCATGTACCATTCTTCATTATAGCATCATATTCAGATTGCATAGCAGCCATCCAATTTTCTGAATTTTGTGCTTCATCAAAAGAAACAGGCTCATTCTCATCACAGAGACTAGATGCAGCCATAGCATAGCAATCTGATGCAAAGGAGGTACTATGAGAGCCTGAACGAGTACGATATGACAAAGGTGCATCTAATTTGCTGTCACGCAAAGTCTGCACCAGCCATTTTGGCATAGTTTTTGCCTGTTCAATATCAGCTCTCTCATCAACAAGTGCATCATGTAAATCTGCATCAGAAATGGAATGATCTGCATCATCATATGAAACCTGCAAAGGCTGAGAAGTTGCCTCATTAGGACCAGCGCTAGCCTGTCCACCTGTAAAAAGAGGCATCAAAGTATCATACATGTCTTTGGAGCTAACAGATGTCTCCTTAGTACATGAAAGCAATGGCTGAATAGCATCTTCCACAAAGACAACATCACGGCTAACCAGAATGCGTTTAGTCTGTGGATGATACAGACGATAGCCTTTACTTTCAGAACTGTACCCAACAAAAATACATTTTACTGCCTTATCATCCAATTTTCTGCGATGTTGTTCAGGCACTAATGCATATGCCAAACAACCAAAAACATGCAGATGAGCAACAGATGGCTTGCGGTCATGCCAAGCCTCATATGGAGTGATAGACTGCAACGCTTTGGTGGGACACCTGTTCAGTACATATGCTGCACACATGACAGCCTCAAGCCAGAAACTATGTGGTAAAGCCTGACTTTTGACCATGCACCTCGCCATCTCCATGAGTGACCTGTTCTTTCGTTCAGCAACTCCATTCTGTTGAGGTGTATACGGCACTGTACACTGGTGTTTTATCCCACGTTCAGCCAGAAATGCATTAAAATCTGAAGACATATATTCCCCCCCTCGATCAGAACGGAGGGTGCCCATTTTACATGCTGACAGATTTTCAGCCAAAACCAAAAACTGTTTGAAGCACATGAACACTTCGGACTTTGCTTTGAGTGGATATACCCATGCATGCCTGGAAAAATCATCAATGAAAGTCACGAAGTAAAGGTAATTTCCAAAAGAGGGTGTCTGCATAGGACCACAGACATCACTATGTACAAGCTGCAATTTCTGCATAGCCCGAACTGAACCATCTTTTGGAAAGGAAGAACGCTGCATTTTGCCCAAAATACAGCCTTCACAAACATGTTTTCAGATTTCTGCAGGCGTAACAAGCTAGCAAAATTCAGATGACCAAAGCGTGCATGCCAAAGCTTTGCATCTGACATAGCCTGAGAATCATGAACTGCACATGCCGAAGCATTCACAGATCTTTCATAGTCTATGAGCTTATACAGCCCACGACATAAAATGCCAGAAGCAATAATCACATCGCCATTTGAGAGATCATGGACTGTACACCTGTCATCAACGAATTTCACAACCAAGCCAATCTTGGCTAATGCAAAAACTGATAACAGGTTCTTTTTGATCCCTGGCACAAATAAAGCATCTGACAAAGTGAAAGAACTACCATCAGCAGTAGTCAGAATGATCTTACCAACTCCCATAATAGGATAAGAGGAGTTATTGGCGCATGTGACAGTATTCCCTGTAGGGGCAGGCTCGAGTGAAGAGAAGAAACTGGGTTGCGAGGTAATATGTTTGGTCGCCCAACTGTCAAAGTACCAAACATCTGAGTCTACTACAGACATGCAGTGATCATGAGAAGATGGGTCAAAACTGCAGACAGTAGTAAACGCCCATTCTTCTTCCTGCACAAGATTTGCAGACTCTGTTTTTGGTGTAGAGGCCTCTGCAACAACCATTCCAGCCTCTTTCTTCTTTGCCTCTTTAGCAGCCAGTTTTGGACAGTTCTTTATAATATGATCATTTCCTTTACAGTACTTGCAGAACAATTTCTGCTTTTCTGATTTCTTCTCATCTTTATCCTGGTTCTTCGATTGTGCAGCATTTGCAGATTTCTGCTTACTAGTAGAAGAGCTCCATTTTCCTTTGCCCTTCTGACTAGCCAGGAAAGCTTGATCTGCAACACGCATAATGGACCTGTTCTGCCTGGACTGATCTTCCTGCAACAGAACAGAGACTAATTCCTCAAATGACAAGGCATCCGGATTGCCTTTCATCATCAATCGAAGGGTAGAGGCAAAACTCTGATATGAATCAGGAAGGCCATTCAGAACGGTCTGCACAAGTGAGCTATCTGGTATAACCTCATCAGCAGAAATCAATTGTTCCTTCAGGTCTTTGATCTTTGTAAGAAAATTGTCCATCGAATCACCTTCATTCATGTGCTCACTCTCCAACTGTTTTCGGAGGTAAGCAACACGAGCCTCATTCCTAGCCTGGTACAAAGTGGTAAGTGTATCCCAAGCATCCTTTGCTGTTCTGCAAGAGCGAATGTGAGGAATAATGGCACGTTTGACAGACAAAGCTATCAATGCATGTGCCTGGGCATCTCTGCCATCCCAACGAATCTGCTCTGCAGTAGGTGCAACAGAAACAGCAGCACGAACAGGAATCTGCAGAATATCATCTTCGACACCATCTTCATCAGCTCCAACACCTGTATTTGCAGTACCTGTCGTTACAGGTGTAACAGGACGTCTTTCAACACCCTGCACAATGTTCCACAATCCTTTTGCAACCAGTACATGTCGCATCATATAAGCCCATAATGGGTAGTTGGTACCATCCAACTTATCCTCAACAGCCAACATACGGAATACATCACTGCTTTCAGTCATGGCCGGTGACTAAAATACCTTGATGCAGAAAATTGACTGTATCTCAAAAAGTTGAACAGAACTGCCCACACGAGTTGTGCTAGACCTGTAGCAGACTTCGAGACGCTTAAATTGGCGAACAGAAACTGGTATATACCTTTGGCACAAAAGGACAAAATAGCCTGCACAAGCACTGCGATAGTGCGTTCGGAGGCCGAAACGAGCTCAGATCGCGATTTCAGCACCACATAGCGAAGCTGTTTTGATCTCGAAAACACCCTGAGTATGCTCACCAAATTTTGTGCGAATCTGAGACTGCAAACGGAGGAGTGTCGACGGCGCCCTAGAAGAAGCAACGACCTGCTCTGATCCCAATTGTTGGAGTTAGAGTTCTGCGGAAGCACGCGAACAGCACAAGGAAGAAGAAGAAGCTTGGAGCACAACACACAAGACTGAATGTATTACTAGAGAATGTACAAAGATAAGTAGCCCATTAGGGCAATAGGCGTATATACAAGCCGGGGGAAAAAAACCTCCTAAAGAGGGAAAAAAGTGCCCCGGCGGTCCTAGAGTGTTCACACACATCACTACCTAAATATATCAACATTGGAGGGGTTGGAAAAAGTGTGAAAATGTGATTTTTGGGGTGCCCAAAAGCATTCTTCCATCAAGAAAATCCTAAAATTCTCTCCATAACCTCAGGGAGTGGTATATGAAGATTCTTGGGCTTATTTTCACCCTTCCAAATCCTCTCTTAGTGCATACTAATTTGCTCCCCAAAAAGGCCTAAATAAAGATTTTTACTTTCATGCAAAAACTTAAAAGGGAGCTTTTACCAAGCTTCTAATCCACTTCTAATGTGGATTTTTCTTGGATTTTCTCTTCTCCATGACAATTCATACACCATACTTCATGTAGTCCCTTTTCTTACTCCCCAAAAATGGAGTTTGGCTAAAACTAGCACCTGAAAATGTTTTGCAAAAAGTGTGGAAAGGGGGTTTTTGAGGAAGTACAATTCCTCCTTAACTTATTATTTTAATGAATCTAATGATTCCAATATGAATTCCATACACCATACTCTCAGTATATATACTTTATCCCATCCATTCGTAGCTAGTGCACTTCTTTTTCCCTCTTCCAAAATGGGAATTTCTTAGATTCAAGTGCTGAATTTTTTTCTCAAACTGTGGTGGAAGGGGATTTTGTGGAGCTTCAAACTCCGATCATACTGAGGTATTTTTTGCATTTCTTGATCTTATATGGAATTCCATATATCATACTATATGAATGCATGATTTTTTTCATAAATCTATGAAAAAATCCACTTCATATCCCTTTCCCAAAATTTTGGCTACTACTCAAAAATAGCTCTTACAATTTTATGTGCAAATCATGCAAATAGGCTACTTTAGAGGTGTCTAAAGCTTATGCTTTCTTGTAACAAGAGGGAATTCTTGAATCCACATGAGATTATATACATCATACTCTCCATGCATATGATTTCCCTCCAATAGGTTGGTCTCTAAATCCCCTTCATTGCTTCTGGCAAAATGAAGTTTTTATCAAATTTGGCTCTTGAAATTATCATTATAAATGGATGGAGGGATTTGGGAAATCCATAAAATTCTATTCCTCTACCATGTGGAACTTTTTGATTCATTAAAGAGGTAAATACTCCATTGACAAGCACACAACTATGATCTCTCTGTCTTACGAGGAGAGAAAGCTCAAGAATGCTCTCCCTCTTCACCCTTGTGGGTGAGAGCCCAATAAACATTCTCAATTAAAAGATTCTCAGGAGAACAATGAGAGCTTTAGGAGCTCTCCTCCCTTCCTTGGTTATGTGGGTTGTGACAACCCACTCGCCACTATTGCCCGTGGAATATCAATTGAATAGAGAACATTAACTGTAGTAAATTGTCCCTCAAATTAGAAACACCAAGATGAAATGGCAGCGTGGATAGCTTGGTGTCCTCTTTCGAGCAAGCATAGGGTTCGATTCTAGCTCCTCACAACATCGAAAATGTTTTTTAAATTGGATGTGCAACTCCCATGGCTTTGTCACCACTCCGATACCACTATCATATCACTTTTTTTCAACACATACACAGAGATATATCCATTCGTTTCCGCCCAGCCGTCGAGCTTAGTCTTAGAAAGACTCTCTCTTCTAACACTCTTCATGTGAGTATATTAATACTCTAAGGGTCTCTCCTCCTTCTACCAAATGGGCATAATGCCCGACATGATGCCATGTGGCATTTATGCCACCTCATTCAAGAGTGTGCATCCGTAATATGACAGTATGTATGTATGCATATGCATGTGTGTATGTAATATGTATGCATGCATATACATGAGTACACATGTGTGTGTATGTATCTCTATCTCTCTCTCTCTATCTCTCTCTCTCTATCTCTCTCTCTTTCTCTCTCTCTCTTTCATTGTGTATGTGTATGTATCCGCGTACACGTATATGTGTGTATGTGTATGTGTGTATGTATGTATGTATGCATGCATATACATGAGTATACACGTGTGTGTATGTATCTCTATCTCTCTCTATATATCTCTGTCTTCTCTCTCTATATATCTATTCCTAATAAAGAACAAAACGATCACTTACGTCGATGCAATTCTTTGGGTCACTCTCATCAAAGCCCACGAGTCAACTCATATGGGTTATAGGTTCCATAATCCTTCAACCAAGCAACTCACTACAAGTAGGGATCATTAGGGGTATAGGCATATATACAAGTTGGGAGAAAAATACCTTCTAAAAAGGGAAAAAAGCATCCCAATGGTCCTAGTGTGCTCACACACATCACTACCAAAATATATCAACAAAACCGATGACATCTATGGGATTCAAACATGAATTCTCTCATTGAAAAGGTGCCGTGTTATCCAAGAAGACAATTTCCTCGTGTGCATGTTGTTGTTGCGCTTTTGTACATAACACAAGATAAAAAGACATGGCATAACTATAAAATTTTGAGTTTAAGAGCAAGGGCTTTGAACTCCTAACTATTTGAAAGGAGGCTTCTAAGCTATCCATGTAGCCTTCATGGTCATGAGTGCTCATAATTCTCTTATTTCTATTTCCTTGTGTTTTAGTGCCATGTGGCAAAATGGATACAAGAGCTCATGAGAGGGACATTGGTGATAGAACACATGACATAAATGAAGTGAGCAACACGATCTAACTGCAACAACAAATTTTGCTTTAGGATTTGAGTTCATTGGGCTTCAATCTCGTCACCATGCAAATTGGAGGACAAATATTTACACTACCATTGAGTATGGAAGATGGTTCTTTCCAAGATGCAAAAGAAGGATACAATCAAGGGAATGCTTTTCATCCGATAATTTTGGGAAGTCTATGGCTATATTTATAAAGGATGGCTCTATTCATGGAATGGATGAAGCTCGAGTTGTAGCTTAGTATTTTCTAGTTTATGCTTGGCTATAATGCTTGCTTGATCTTGTTTTCATCATCTTGCACTTAATTTTAGAAGAACGTTGAAATAAGAAGGATTTCAATAGATTAAATCTAAACTAAGATAATAAAATTAATTTCTCAATAGATGCACTAGCATGCATTCAACAAAAGCTTGTTTTTAAATGAATGTTTGTGCATCAAAGAATGGATTCTTGCACCAAAGGTATATTTTTTCATATCATTGTGCATCAAGAGAGGAAAAAAAAATGCATCAAGCTTATGCATGTCAAACATTCTTAGTGCAAAGGGAAATGTGCATGCAAGCACATACAACTACATGCATGCAAGCACATGCAATTACATGCATGCAAGCACGCTTACAAATGCAAGTACATGCATGCCATCACATGCATTTGCATGAGTATAAGTCATTAGTTTGCTCCTTTGCATACACCATGCATGCACCCAAGTAAAAGGACTATGCATGTATAAAAAGATGCATGCTATTGCAAATAGAATTGAAGTTGAAAATTAGAGTATACTTTAAATTAGAAGGTAAAGAGACCTTCAAAAGAAGATTGGAAGCAAGACAATCTTGACTTTAGATTACAAGTTGCAATTGATTAGCTCACTATAATTTCTTATTGATATTCAAGTTTTCTCATTATAAGACATTCATGTAAAAATGAGATGATAAAGTCATAAGAAAGTAAGATCTCTAAAGATTTTAGAAATAAACTCTAAAGAGTTAATACAAAATTTATTGGCAATGTATAAGAATAATTGCCACATAAATTATGAGAATGGTTAAGATCATGGTTCTTTATGTAACTATTCCATAAATTTAAGTACAAAGTTTACACTTAAGTATTGGATAATACACAAGAAGTTCCAAGGTTTACCTTGAGTATTTAAAATACTTAAAGAGAAATATTTGGAGAAGAATCAAAAGAGGACCATAGACCATAGAATTGGTCCTAAGTTAATTTTTGAAATTTCTTTGAATGTTTTTCTCCAAAGAACTCTAGCACTTTCGAATGATAACTTTCAAAGATAAAGGTACCAAAGAGAGACTTATGGAAAGATGTCCATCAAGTGTCTCCAAAAGATAAAGCTTTTTTGGTTCTAAATTAAGAGCTTAAGGTGTAGCAGCCCAAGGAATTAGAATTCAAAAAGAGATATTGAAGAAAGCATTATTTATGTACTCTAATATTCAAGAATATAACCTAAATATCAATGTTGACAAGATATAACAAAGGTATGCTAAAATCCAAAGTACTAGAACTTTGGATAGAATAACAATGTTCAAATATGACTTGTTTTGAACAAGATGCACTTAAAGAGAACAAGAAAGAATTAGCTTCCATCATGCTAAGGAAACATCCATTACCACAAATTATCACTTTCAATTAGATTGATCCATGAGGAATCAAAAGAACATTCCTTTAATGGTCAAAGTTAATTAAAAATTTGGTCTTCTTAACAAGTATACAAAGATTCCTAGGTATTTGTGATATAGATGGATCTTAAGTATAATTGAGCTTCATGAAAATCAAAGTATAAGTTACACCTTGATTTTCATAGAAGAAGATTGGATAAGTATGTCTTTTGGAAAAGCTATCTTGAAATATTTCGAGGTATTAACAAATTATCATTTCTATTAAAGAATCTAGAAGATTAACGATAAAGAAAAAGGATTTGTGTTCATAGAGGACTTTTGTACCTAGTTTATCCATAAAGAGAAGAAAGAATCTTGTACTTTAAACATACTTCAAAAGATGTATACAAGTTGCATAGAAGAAGATGTTTAAATAGACAAGAAGCAAAGGCAGATTGACTAATGATACATAACTATTGTTTCAAAATCAATAAAATATATAAAGGAATAAATATAAGGTAAATGAAAGTTCATTTCAAGCTTTCATGGTGGTATGGGAAACCATATCTTAAGGGGATATTCATCCTTCGGTTTGACATAAAAGAAGTAAACATAAATAAGGAAAGAGTTTGAGATCCTTGTCCAAAACTTTAGAATTCCTTCCAAATATCATTCAAAAGGTTCAAAGAATTCCAAGGTGAATCATTTGTTTTTTTTTTTATTAATTAGGAGTAGCCACAGCTCAAATACGTGAAGAATATAAATTTCCATAGTAGTGAGTAAATAAGAATTTCGTCAAGTTAGTTAGACAGTAAGTAGTTCCCAAGAAATCCCAAAATCACTAGTAGTGGTATTGAAGTCAAATGATTGATAATAATCCAAAGGTATATCAATCTTGAGGATATTCTTATCTTTGGAGTCTGAAAAGTATTAGAGAATGCTTAGACGAGTTGAGGAGAAGGCCTCTCAAAAAATCCCTAGTTCAAAGCTCATGAGCTTTATAGATAGCAAAAGAGATCTTTATGACAAAACTAGTTTTTGTCATTGTTGCATGATCAACATGAATTTATCAGACTTCGAAATAACTTGTCCAAGAAGTTACAATTGAAACTACTATAGGTTTTTCCCAAGTACTAGCAATAATATCATGAATGATTCATGAGAGAAGTGATTTACATCTCACAACATAAAATCCCAAGAAGGATTGAATTTCGAAATTAGGATTTTCCAAAATCAAGACATAAAGAGGTTCAAGGGTCAAGACACATCCTAGATTTTTTGGCCCAAAAAGTTCCTTGAAAAGAACTAGTTGTAGGACATTACACCTTGGACTTAGCTCTCAAAATTGGCGCCAACAAGGTTTGAAGGAAGGGTCATTAGAAATAATCATGGGAGCATTTAGAAGATATGGAAAGAAGGCCAAACGAAGGATGCATTTTTGTGAATCAGAGAAAGTACTCATTGGTATGGGACAGTGGAATGCTAACTCCCTTTGAGAACTTTTCTTTGATGGCCGAGAAGAAAAGAACTCATGATTCATAGAAAGCATCAATTAGGTTATCATTTTCTTGGGAAAGTACATAGAGTGAATGTACCTATATTGACATAAAGGATAAAGAAATGAAGGAGAGTTTTATTCTCACATTCAGACCAAAAGTGAAGTCTATAAAGTTTCAAGAAAGTTTTGAATCAAGTTTAGGTTCAAGGATTAAGATCCTTTCATCCAAACCTAGATAGACTAAGTTAGTATGAAAGCACCAGGTTCCTAGTGTAATTTGGTGAAATCAATCTCTTTGCCCAAAGTAATGCATAAGAATTGCATTCCAAGAACAGAAAGTTTTAAAGAGTTGCATAAAGGAAACTTAGTCCTAGCTGAAGCATTAAAATTTTGAGTAAGGGAAAAATGCCATCAATGTAAGCTTGGTGGCTTGAGACACCGATGTTGGATACCACACTAGCTTCTAGTGATTGGATGATGTTCAAAATTTATTCCAAGAATCTTTTTGAGAATCCAATTTTAATTATCTTACAGATGGATAAAATGCTTCAATACCTTGTTGAAACAAATGAGTGAAAAGTTCAAATCTTGGGTCACATAGAGTTTGAATCAATTGAGATATAGTGTCTTAGAAGTTTTAATTAGTTGCACAGAGTTTTGGCTCTTCCTTCCCACTTTCCAAATCCTTTGGATTTGACTTAAATAAAGTATCTAATTCATTTCAGTAAAGGCTAGGATTAGTTGGTTGAGACAATTGAATTAAACATCCCATATAGACATTCTATGAAGAATACATAATCGTCAAAGATGCTAAGCTAAGATGACTTATCCATTTGAGTTTGCTTCAAGTTAACTAGCACAGATCCAATAATTTCATAGAGTTCAGAACATTATTGAAAAGAGAAGTTAGGAATGGCTCATAAGTTTGGCAATTCTCAAGAACTTAAAACTAAAGACTTTGAGAAACAATCGTAAGTAAGAAAAAATTCATTTTGAATTTGTTTTGGTCAAGTTGACCAAAAGTAAATGAAACACTTCAACCTACATTTTATCTAGGATTTTCAAGCCCATTTGGACAATGTAGTCCTTTGGTAGGGTAATAATTCAATGTAAATGTTGGCCATAAGTGAACCATAGCACAAACATCTAAGTTAGATGTTTGGGTCAACTAGATTTCTAGCTTGATTCGCAAACCAGATTCAAATGAAATTATGAAAGTCTTGACAAGGATAAGATTCACAACTCAGTTGCTAAGTACATGCACTAGTGATGCCCAATAATGGATTAGTATCTTGAGTCCACCCATTTCACACATTAGTGTCTGGATAGCACATATATAGTGAAAAAAGTGAATTGGCTAGGGATGTTTCCTAATCCACCTTTATCATTCATTTATTACTTTGCATTCGGATCAATTTGTCAAGTGCAAAGCCAGATGGTACTTTGAATCATTTGGGAATGGACCAAGGCAGAAGATTCTTCTCTACTCATTTGGAAAATGAGGTGAATCCCACCACATAGATGAAAACATGTTCTTCTAGATTAGAACATAAGGCTTAGGGGTATGCCTAGAGTTGTCATATAGCTCTATTTTTTAGGATGATTTTTTTTCCCAAGAGGTGACGAATGCTATAAAGTAAGTTTATTGGCATCCGATTGGTTTAGACAAATCTGAAGTAAGACATCATTTGGTCATTCTTGTGTAGGGCCAAAGCCTAGAGAGTAGATTTAAACAAAGGTGCATATCCTCTATAAAAAAAACATAGGTGCTTGCCACAATGGTTAAATCATATGGATGGGAAGGAGAAGGTCTTGGGTTAAAGTCGTTCGAGATTTGTAGGAGAATGTTTTTTTCCCAAGAGCTATAGAGCTTTCTAGAAACATCCACTTGAATTAACTCTAGTTAACTAAGGTGTTGACAGTCAAGGTCACACACAAGCATGGAAGCGCATCAATGAAGAGGACGCACAAGAAGAAGGAGCATGTAGGGAGCTCAAAAAAGCACATGTCAAATTTTCAGAAGAAATCCCTATAAAAATTAGTGATTTTTATCACTAAAAACCATTGTAAATACCATTTTCTATTTTTGTAACTCCATTTTGTTCAAGCCAAGGAGTCCTTGAGCTTGAGGAGTATTAGAAGGATCATCTTACCAGTTTTCATAATTTTTAGACTCCGTTTGAGCCCCCAAATAAGCCTTGGAACCTATTTTTTAACTAGGCCGGATACTAGGTCTGGACAGGGCCAAAACTACTCAAAAAACTATAAAAAGGGCTGGAGAGCTCATTTTTGGGGTTAGCTTGTTGTAGATTTCAGCTTTGTAAGAGAGTTCTTTTATAATTGAAGTCCTTCCATTGTTCCACTCTTTGCTTTTACTTTGTGCACGTGTGTGTGTGTGCATGTTTGTATGCTTTCACTCACTCACTTGTGCACTTCACTTGCTCTTGGTCTTCATACCGGTCCTCACGTCTCCACGGATTGACATTTATGAGGTGAAGCTCCTCACGTTGGTACTTGCCATTGTGCTAGAGTGCCACCAAATTTGGCACTGTTGCCGGGGAGAGAGCTTGGAGGACGAGCGTGTGACGGTAAGACATAGAGTAGCGACGTTGGAAGGTAAAAAAAAAAAATCCACCATTTTCAGTTCAGTTTCTGAGTTTTCCTTCTTCTTCATCATCATCATCACCACCATCTCCTCTCATCTTCACCTACTCTGTTTTTTTCCCTTTTTTGACTGTACATTCCCTATCTCAACTCTTTTTCTTCCTTCTTGGCTATGCGTGGAGTTTAGAGAGGGTTCAGAGCTTAGGCGCTTTTGAAATACAGAGATTTGCACCACTAGAACATCAAAAATCAGTGGTATCGCGAAGTGACAAGAGCTGCGTCTGGTATCGTGAGTGTGGTATCACGATTTTGAAGAGCGGTTTTGCATCTACACGCTGATAGGAGTGACAAGGAGAACATAAGGTACACATACTTTCAAAAATTTTTGAGTTTGGGCTTAAAAATCTCCAAGTATCGTGTCCAGTTGAGTTTTGGTATCGCGATACCAGAATTCCCGAGTATCATGATACTTGTCGAGGTATCGTATCGTGCACGCCCACTTGAGGTATCGTGATACCATTCTGGTATCATATCGTCAAGTGCTGGTATCGTGATCGCAATCGCCCCAGTGGTATCATATCGTTGACCGAGCAGTATCGTATCGCGTGTGACAGTGGTATCGTATCGCCACTTGCATAAGTATTGTATCGCGTGCAAAGTTGGTATCGTATCGCCTCCTATTTTGGTATCGTATCGTGCACACCCACTTGAGGTATCGCGATACCATTCTGGTATCGTATCGTTGATTGAGCGGTATCGTATCGTACCTATTCTAGTATCGTATCGTGCAAAAAAGTGGTATCGTATCGTATGACCCTTTGGTATCGTATCACCATAGAACCAGTATCGTATCATGAGAGCTCCAGTATCGTATCGTGTAAATTTTTGGTATCGTATCATCCCTTACCCTGGTATCGTATCAAGAGCAATCTGGTATCGTATCGTCCACTAACTTGGTATCGTATCGTCGAATGCAGAGGTATCGTATCATGTGATTTCTCGTATCGTATCGTGAGGTTGGTATCATATCGTGGACTTGGTGGTATCGTCTAGGGAGTGGTATCGTATCGTCTAAGGTGGTATCGTCCATAGTGGTATCGCGTGGAAAATCTGGTATCGTATCGCCTGTCCTGAGGTACTTCCAAAGGGATCTTGTTTCCCTGTTTTAACCCCCAGAACCCTGAACTGGCATAACTTTCTCATACGAAATCCGTTCGGAGTGATTTTGGGCTCGTTGGAAAGCTTGTGGGGAGTACTACCAAAACTAAATTAATACGAGGATTATTAGATAGGGTATTTTGAAGTTGACCCTCAGGTTGGACTAGGAAGCAAGGGGTTCCACAAGATTTTGAGCAATTCAAAGGACAATTTTGGACTTGTAGACAAGGCTTATAAACCTAAGCTCAAGTTGATACTTAGGAAGAGATAGATAAAGTACCAAATCACTGGAAACTAAGGTCAACCACACAACTAGGTCAGGGACTCACAACTCAGTGGTTAACACTACGTGCTGAGTTCATAGACAAGTGAGTCAAAAATGTCATTTAACTTGGAGAAACCCTTGGCTTCTAAAGACATGCATAGATCCATACCTAGGGAAGGTTTTATGTCTACAATGGAAGGGGAATATAGGATGTCTCTTCAATATGTATCCACTAACCTGCAAGGAATACCCATCTACCTCGATGGTCTATACAGGTCAGTAGCAAGAATGAGAAACACTACTGAATTAGAAATAGTTCCAAGACCAACTGTCAAGTACGAAGATGGAGTCTACATGGACAAGATGGGCCAGATCTATGTAGTAACTGAAAACCCTGATCAGATTAATGAAAGAGGAGAGTTAGCTCGAGATCAGGCAACTACCTCGCAAAACCCATTCGAGACCCAGCAAAGAACTGAAAATGTGATGTTAGGACAAACGAGCCAAGGTAGTATACCCAATAGACCACATGAGCAATTCATCATGCCAGGAATTAACCCCCATGGCCACACTAGCCAAGGAATGGGAAATATGAATAGACCTACCTTTAGGACAGAACCGCCCCAAGGTGTCCCCATCATAATGCAATCCCCAGGGCCAGACAGAAGACTGAGGCCAATCCAACTGGCCAAATGTATGCGAAATCGTTACGATGGCATAGGAGAGCCATATGACCACATTGCAGAATTCAAGCAGGTTTTGCGAGCGGAGCAAGTGGATGACTTTTTCATGCAATATGAATCCTTTGGGCTAACCCTCATAGGAATAGCTTTAGCTTGGTTTCAATTCTTGGATCCAAATTCCTTTGGCAATATCGAACAATTCTTCCAAGAATTTTTTTGGGAATTCACTAAGCGAGGGATCAAGCACAATTCGTCATCCTAACGAGACAATAAAAAATGAAGCACGAAGATTTAATCAATACGTGACCCGATGCCCTATGTCAGAGAGACCTTCTCAGTAGAAAATGATATTTTTATTTTTAGAAGTTCTCAAACAAGCTCCTAACGAGACAGTAAAAAATGCAGCACGAAGATTTAATCAATACGTGACCCGATGCCCTGTGATACTACATAGTTTCAAACAAGCTCCTAACGAGACAATAAAAAATGCAGCACGAAGATTTAATCAATACGTGACCCGATGCCCTATGACAGAGAGACCTTCTCAGTAGAAGATCTTACCAAATCAGAGAATACAAGGAGCAATGAGACTTCTAGTTCGAGTTATGTGGACGAAGTGGCAAAGTTAGTGGCCAAGAAATTAGGAGTACAAGGACAAAGGAACTACCAGGACTCCTCCTTGAGAGTGCCAATGTTAGAAAGTTGCACACTTTGCGGTGGAGATCATCCATCTCATGTCTGCACCAGAGAAGGATTAGGGTTATCACAACCTTACCCTTATGATAGACAACCAAATCAGGAGCCTAACATGTACTCTTATAGTGAGCAAAGGTACCCCAATTACAACATTGAAAACTATCCAATGAATAGAAAGCCATGAACACTTGTACCACCCCAATATAGACCATACGGGTACCCTCCTAGAGAACAAGACAGAGAAGTTCCTAGGTATAACTCATGCCCAAGACCACAAGGAGCAACTAGACCGTATGAACATGGAGGATATAGCCACCCTCAACCTATACCAGGACAACAACCACCCCAACCACCATCTCCGACACAAGGGCAGAACATCACAACACAAGTCGTTTGTCTTGAGTGTGGCAAGGAACAGCTCCTCAGAGATTGTCCCGGACATCCTCTAGTGCACCAAAGGTTACACCCGTTAATGTAGTAGGCTTAATGGGGGATTCAAGTTCCAGTAGTGATAGTGTGGCTCCTATACATGCAGTTACTAGGGCACAAGCCTTACAACAGGCTAAACTAGTTGAGCAATCAGAGCCCAGTGAATCAGGAGAGCCGAGTAAGAGAAAAACAAGAACATGGAAGGATACTAGGGAGAAAGCCAATCGTAAGTGGACCAAAAAGTTATCTGAACTAGAAGAAAGCTTGAAAGATGCAAAGACAAAAATAGAAGATATTGCCTCTCAAAGCCCCTCACATGTCAAAACTCCATCCACACCACCTCATCCCCAACCTCAACCCCACCCACCAACCATTGTAAATAGACCACAAGCAGGGTCTATTCTTGTAGATCCAACCCCAGAAGACTTGGACATGATGTTCAAGGCATATCAGGCTCGACTTCAAGAAGGGCCAACACCTGCAAACCTAGACAAGAGCTACCCTAGACCAGATTTAGAGATTGAACGAACAAAAATGTGCATAAAAATGGTGGAACTAGCTCAAGCTATGTTCGAGGCCAATCAATCATTCAATTAGACGAATGCTATTACACCAAGTTTGCACTTCCAGGGCTTACTAGATAGATTAGAGAAGTTGGTAACTAAACTTCAAGTTTCTTTACCTCCACAGGCTCAACCAACTATTGAAAGAGAAAGCTCATCACCACAGAAATTCTATGTTCCTGACTCCATAGATGAGGGAGAACCTCTTTCAATTCAACAACACACTCAAAAGTTCTTGCGGGAAATGCAAGAAGAGAAATGGGCCAAGGAGAAGGATGTTTCCCCTCCTATTCTTGAAATTGATAACTGTCATGATTCCCACAAGACATTCCATCTATTTATGGAGACCAAGTAGAGCAACAAGAAAAAGAAAGTTCAGGATTTGAATCCAATTCTTTACAAGAGTTGCCACAGTTCACAGGCCCATGGAAATCTAAATCTCTCCAGATCAGAGCTCCCACAATATTGATAAAAAACAAAGACTTGGTGGTTCCAAGCTGATGTCGTGAAGAACACTAAGGTTCAGTGTCATCTCACTGTGGAAGAGCTACTCAAAGCAAAACATGAGCTATGGAATCATGTGAAGGATCAGGTTCTAGAACTTGCTTCCAATATGCCAAAAGCAGACTCTAACCAGAGAGTTCCAGAGATACCTCTAGACAAAATAGGGGACAGGAGCGAAGGTGAGGAAGGTAATACTTATCTTCTGATCACCTACCAAGGTTACAAAACCGAAGATATCATAGATTCTGGTGCTGGTGTTGCTATTGCGACCACTTCCCTGTGGAAGCAATGGGGTAAACTAGCATTAAGACCAACTAGAATGAAACTTCAGATGACTGACGGCCATGTTCAAAGACCTCTAGGATTGCTAGAAGGGATAACTCTAACCACGTGTGGTGTAGAGTTTGAGCACACCTTTGCTATATGTGACTTTGGTAAAACTAGTACCTACGAAATGATCCTAGGAAGGCCCTTCCTACGACAACTGCAAGTTGTACAGGATTGCAGAACCAAATCCTTATACTTGCAATGCTTAGGGGTCACAACCAAGCTCAATTTGAAGGATTACACCTTCAGAGATGTACCACCCCTACAGTGGAATTTTATCCACAAGGAGCAAGAAGATTCGATCTCTGTGCATTCTAAAAGTTCATCTGAGACATCCTGGATGCATGAAGATACTCATTTGTGGATGTGCAAGGTCGCAAAGGAAGAGGAGAAACGCCTAAAAGCGAGAGAAAAAGGAACTTCTCAAGGAGATAGACCAATTAGAGACCCAACCTATACACGGATAATCTTTTCAGATGAGGAATTTGAGCCTCATGGTTGGGCAGAAATCTTAGCTACCATGGACATTGTTGTCCATGAAGAACAATGGACACCTCATTGTGATGAGGAGGGTTATGATATTTCAGTGTTCATGTGTCAGCCCTTGCTAGAAGAATGTGACCCTAGTGAGTTCATAGAAAAAGAAGAGAACGATGACGATCTATCATCCATTGTGATGGATAGTTGCTTTATGTCAAAGGAGCACTATCTAAAAGACATAGGAGTATTTACCCAAAAGGAAGAAGAACCTCTCACAAGCATTAAAACTGTTAATTCAAAGGATGGAAGTGAAGGAGGTCAAAAGAAAAAGAAAAGACAAGGAGTGAAACAAGAAGAGAGGAATCATTGTTCGAAGTACCAGAGAATTTCAAGAAATATGAAGTTGAGGACCGAAAAATTTTGGTACGAATGCCTAAGAGAGAGGCCACCACAGGAGAAGCGTATGATAACAAAGAAAGGAACAAAAAAATTGTAGTCACCATTGAAGAGAACGAAGAGAGATGTACATACATAGGAGATGACCTAAGTAAAGAAGAGGAAGCAAAGTTGGTAGCCTTGTTAAGGGAATATAGGGACGTGTTTGCGTGGCACTATAGAGACTTGAAGGGAGTAGATCCAAAGGTCTGTTCTCATATGATCCCCATGATAGCAGTTGCCAAGCCCACCAAACAGAAGCCCTACATATATAATGAAACCTATGCAGCCAAAATAAAAGAAGAAATCGACAGATTGATTGAAGCCGGATTCATCTATGAAATTGAGCATACTGAATGGGTGTCCCCCGTTGTAGTGGTGCCCAAGAAGAATGGAAAGTTATGTGTGTGTATTAACCTTAAAAAAGTTAATGCCGCTATGATTAGAGATAGCTATCCACTTCCAATCACTGATTATTTATTGGAGCGTGTTGCGGGCAAGGAAGTTTATAGCTTCCTTGATGGATTTTTAGGTTACAACCAAGTAGCCATTGCCACAGAAGATCAACACAAAACGGCCTTTGCCATAGAGTGGGGAGTCTTTGCGTTTCGTGTGATGCCATTTGGGCTGACTAATGCACCTGCAACCTTCCAAAGGCTCATGTATCATGTCTTCAAAGAGTTCTTGCGAAAAAGCTTAGAAGTATATGTGGACGATTTATGTGCTCGTTCCCAAGAAAGAAGATGTCACATTCTTGAGCTCAGACAGATCTTCAACAAGTGTAGACAATACCGAGTGTGTCTGAACCCAGAAAATGTGTGTTCATGGTACGTCAAGGTAAAATCTTAGGTCATATTGTTTCTAAGAACAGAATATCAACCGATGAGGAAAAAGTAAAAGCCATAGCGGAGTTGCCGAGGCCAAGGAATGTTAAAGAGGTACAAGCCTTTATGGGCCATTGTGGATATTACCGTAGGTTTATTCACATGTATGCAATTATAGCTAAGCCTCTTTATGCCTTGTTGACAAAGTTTGAGTGGAACGACGAATGCGAGAAGTCCTTCAATGAGCTGAAGAAACGCTTGTGCACAACACCAATACTGACCACTCCTGATTGGAATAAGCCATTCCATGTACATGTGGATGCATCCAATTATGCAATAGGATGTGTGTTGTCACAACCCACTAGTGAAGGAAACCTAGACTTGCCTATAGCATATGCTAGTAGGCAATTGAACGCTGTTGAACGAAACTACACCACAACCGAAAGAGAAGGTTTAGGTATGGTATGTGCTGTAAAGAAGTTTAGACACTATCTATTGGCCAAAAAGTTCAAATTTTTCACTGATCATCAAGCTTTATTATACTTGGTCAATAAACCTTGCAACACAGGACGCTTAGTAAGATGGTTCCTCTTACTAATGGAATATGACTTTGAAGTAGTTGTTAGGCAAGGTAAGACCCACCTCAGAGCGGATCACCTTTCTCGCATCACTTCAGGAGAGCCACCGCAAGGAGTGTTTGATGAATTTCCCGATGCTTATCTGTTCAATCTAGAAGTTGTTCCTAAATGGGCAAATAAGTTGGTACCAGTCCTAACCTTTGGACCCGCAAATAAGAAGGTGAAGACGAACAAGGATGAAATTGTGCGGTCACAAAGCTATCAAATATTGGCAGGAAGCATGTATAAACAAGACACGGAAGGTGTTCTAGCTTGTTGTGTCGAGGACGATGAACATAGTAGTTGGTTGCAACAAGCCCATGAAGGATTTCTAGGGAATCACTATTCTAAACAACGAACATTGCAAAATCTAAAACGTTTAGGAGTGTATTGGCCTAGTATAGACAAAGAAATTCATGAGTGGATCAAGAATTGTCCAGTGTGCCAAAAGAGACCCCCGGTGGAGCATGCAGTTGACTCTTTATCACATATCATTAATTCAAATTGGAGTGCTCCATTAGTAGAATTTATGAGATCAGGAACATTACCTAGCAAGGCTAGTCTAGCAAGAAGGCGAAGCATGGAGCAAGAGGCTAAAGACTATGCCTTAGTAGGCAAAAACCTATATCGAAGAGGCAAAGATGGTTACCTAAGACTATGCGTTCATGAATCGGACTACTTGAAAGTCTTGGAAACTGCACACAATAGTGTTGCAGGTGGACACTTTGGGCCTGACAGAGTAATCAAGACCATTCTATTCTCAGGACTTTGGTGGCCCACTCTTCATATGGATGCACATACCTATGTGAAGAAATGTGACACATGCCAACGTGCACAATATCCGATTAGAAAAGATGAGATGTCTTTGAGGCCAATGATGGGAGGACGTGCATTCTCGAAGTGGGGCATAGACTTTGTAGGTCCTATCAACCCCCCAGCTAGAAACTCCCATGCAAAGTACATTATTGTAGCCACAGATTACCTCACAAAGTGGGTAGAAGTCAAAGCTACAACAAAGAACGATGCTCAAACTACAGCAAAGTTTTTATTGGAGAACGTGTTCACCAGATATGGATTACCAATAGAGTTAGTTAGTGATAGAGGTACACACTTCTTGAATGAAGTCATTGAAAATCTTCTCCAAGAATTCTTGGTGATACATAAGAAGTCCGCCCCTTATCATCCACAAGCTAACGGACAAGCTGAGAGCACAAACAAGATCTTATGTAATGCACTGACCAAACTCGTAAATAATAAACGCTCTGATTGGGACAAACAACTTCATCATGCTGTTTGGGCTTACCGAGTTGCCTACAAAATGGTACTCAATACCACCCCATTTCAGATGGTCTTCGGATAAAATGTTGTGCTACCATTGGGCTTCCTAATCCCAACTTTAAAAGTAGCACAAGAGCACGAGTGGAAGGGACATGAGTTATCCTCGAGGATCTTTGATTTAGAACGATTAGGTGAGACAAGGCTATGAGCGGCTGTAGGCATCTATGCTGCAAAGAAAAGACAAAAGGCATACTTCGATGCCCATATCAAAGATAAAGGCTTGAAAGAGGGAGACCTAGTGTTGGTTTATACCCTAAAACAACATGCTCGTAAATTGGAAAAAAGAGGATATGGACCCATGATCATCAATAGAATTTCCACTAGCGGTGCAGTTCAATTGGCCACACTAGAAGGTGATATCTTGCCCAACTATATTAGTGGTTGTCGAGTCAAGCTATATCAAGAACCTCTTACAGAGGATATGCTAAAGAGACTCAATACTGCTAAGAAGCGAAAAGAACAAGAATTAAGGGTTAGAGAAGAAGCACAGGCTGAGGCTAGAGAATGCATTCAGAGAAATAAGTTAAGATGCCTAGGCTTAGATGTCAATCTTGCGGCCCCAAGATACCATATGGCCATGTGTCAAACATCAGGTGCAATTGCTTCTCCAATAATTGATCGACGTCCTTTTGTAACCATAGCAGTAGGACAAGGGAAGAATGTAAGGACTGTGAGAGCATTGATAGACTCCGGTGCAGCAACGAGTGCAGTTAGACTTTCCTACTACCAAGATCTACAATTGAACATCAATTCCATTGAAGCCTATCTCATAGGAATCGACGATGTGGAAACCCCTTGTTTGGGTAAGGTAGAGCTTCCCATCTATCTTCAAGATGTTCCAATGAGAGTCAAAATTCTAGTGTGTGAAGATGAGGACCTTACAGAACCACTTGTATTAGGTCAAGACTAGATCTATGACCATGCCGTCAACTTGAACCTCAAAAGACAAATTCCTCAAGTTTGGGCACATGATCAATGTATTAGACTAGAATTAGACAATTGCATGCTCACAAATCCAGAGGTCACACATTCTCTTAGTTCTTCCGACACTAATCTTCGTAAAGAAAATGTTGTGTGTGTCAAAAACCCTACGAAGCAAGAGGACTCAATCATGGGAGCACAAGCTCAAAGGCTGGCAACCACTCTTCTTCTTCATAGACTAATGCAAGTGTAACCAGACCAAAGAGGCAAGCAAAAAAAACATCTGCTATATCAACTAGACAGACAGAATTCAAGAAGAAAGAAGCTCAGGGCATGAAGCAGATGTGGGTACGAAAAGGAGAACAACCAACAGCTTTGCCACAACCATTCCCATCAAAGCAAGCTAATCATGCTAAAAGAAGCACCAAGAAACGAGGAAAAGCTCAATCCCAAGGTCTTCGACAAATTTGGGTACCAAAGCAATCGATGAAGGAAGACCATACTTACGTACAAATTTGGGTGCCAAAGAAATTAGCTGCAGCTCAACAAGGGCGATTACAAATGTGGGTACCCAAGGCACTGATACATGCACAAAACCATATGATCTCCCTCACGAAAAAAATCTCAGCAAAAACACCACAGAGAAGCAAGGGTCAAAACCAAGGGCAAAGACCAAAAGAAGATGAATTCATCTCCTCGTCGGTAATAGAAAGACAATCACAAAGGATATGGGTTTGGAAGCCAAAAGTACCAGCAACTTCCACAACACCAATGGGCCGACCACAGTGGATATCAAATTTTAGAAACCATCCACTAATAAAAGGGCTAGAAGTGATCTCCAAAGGGCCACATACCCTTCTCAAATGGATCCCTATAAGGAGGATTACATCATTGTAAGATTCCATCGACACCTCCAAACAAAGATTGCATCAAGTCTCCAAGTAACATCAAAAGCCTCGACCACCAACAACCATGTGCCTTTGACAAACCTTGTCTTTTGCACCATTCAAGTCATGCATTTCCAAAGTATGCATCAACATAAGGCCACATTACACGGCTTTGCATAGACACAATTGAGAGTCCTAGGCACATGCGACACATTCGACACATGTAAAATATTTTTGATGCTAACATCTTTCTTCTTGTTTTGTGACCTTGTTCCGAACAAAAAAAAAAAGGAAGAAGACGAGCGAAAGAATGGGATTGTGCATATGAAGAATCCCCAATGCGAACCATCAACAAGGACATCCATCAACAACGGAAGACAAGCTGATGGTCAATCACCCTGATGGAAGTACAACCCGAAGAGTTGAAGATCGACAAAACTTTCACCATGGTAAGAATTGCCTACTTCGGCAACACCACAACCATGATAGATTAGGAAACCTCTTCGTCAAAGTACCCTTGAGCACTTAGCTCAAGACCCCATTTCTTGCACCATACTGCTTCCAATGCATTCCCCAAGTACGCATACATAGGGCCCCATTACAAGGCCGTGCACAAGGCACATTCTTCTTCCAAACCATGCACTAATGCCCTTAACCATCAATCGTTATGGGTCACGAGTACTTGGTATGGAAACTAGGGAAGCCATCTTTGGAAGAACCAGGGGACATCACGGTGCCAGCAACAAGACCCAGGAAGCCAGCTACCATGAGAGTTGCTCATAATCAACATCGACAACCACTTTTGAGTAGCTCACAATTTTTGAAAGCTCACAAGGACACCATCAAGCGAGAATACAAGGAAGACGTACATACAAAGGTAGCAGTGACAAAATGAGGAACCAGATAACTACCCAAGCTACAATTGGAAGATGGATCGCTCTTGTGGATACATGATGGACACTATCTCTCCAAGCACTACACGGAACAACCACTACAACAAGGGTCTGTCATGGACGACATACTCTAGAGGGGGGGAGTGTTGACAGTCAAGGTCACACACAAGCATGGAAGCGCATCAATGAAGAGGACACACAAGAAGAAGGAGCATGTAGGGAGCTCCAAAAAGCACATGTCAAATTTTCATAGGAAATCCCTATAAAAATTAGTGATTTTTATCACTAAAAACCATTGTAAATACCATTTTCTATTTTTGTAACTCCATTTTGTTCAAGCCAAGGAGTCCTTGAGCTTGAGGAGTATTAGAAGTATCATCGTACCAGTTTTCATAATTTTTAGACTCCGTTTGAGCCCCCAAATAAGCCTTGGAACCTATTTTTGAACTACGCTAGACACTAGGCCTGGACATGGCCAAAACTACTCAAAAAACTATAAAAAGGGCTGGAGAGCTCATTTTTGGGGTTAGCTTGTTGTAGATTTCAGCTTTGTAAGAGAGTTCTTTTGTAATTGAAGTCCTTCCATTGTTCCACTCTTTGCTCTTACTTTGTGCGTGTGTGTGTGCATGTTTGTATGCTTTCACTCACTCACTTGTGCACTTCACTTGCTCTTGGTCTTCATACCGGTCCTCACGTCTCCACGGATTGACATTTATGAGGTGAAGCTCCTCATGTTGGTACTTGCCATTGTGCTAGAGTGACATAAGGCATTTGGCATACGTGTCATTATATGATCGACAATTGGGTGGTTATTTCCACTTGCCATAGAGGGTAGCCCCCCTTGGATAGGGCTATATATAGAGGCATAAGTTTGGGAGAAGAGTCATCTCTCTAGCACATGGGGGTCCTAATGATCTTAGTTCTTCACAAAGGATATTTGAAGATGACAATCAAAGAGATGCATGAGTCGTCCTAGCCTTTCTGCCACATGATCCCATATACTAACCTCCCTCTTTTCTCCATGTGGAAAACCACATGAGTGCCATTTGGCACTCATGTGTGAGTCCTCTAAGTGGAAGGGTTTTCACACCCCTCTCCATGTGACACACACATAGATATGTATGTGTATGTGTGTGTGGGTATATATATATATATATATATATATAGGTCAACTCCACTACCATCAATAATTCATTGTTATTCTGTGCTCTTTTACATGGGTATACCATAGTCCAATTTCAAATTTCAACTCGTAACACTACTGTTATCTACCTAACTCTCTGATTTTGATGTAACCATCGCTCTGAATGTTCAATTCCTTCGACATTCTCAAGTTCTTTTCATTCTACAAATAATCATCATTTGAAATTCATAGTTTATTTGAGACTACAAACGAGAAATTTGAACCAGAACAGTCAATTAACTTCTAAATCTTGAGTTCATCAATCCCCACAATTATTAAGTTAAATAGATTTTTTTTTTCAATTGAATTTTCCATGAATTCTTTTTTCTAAGAACTAATATATACAATTTTAATTGCTATTCCATTCATTTAAAGTTTTAATTTTCAAGATTGTTATTAAATTATGATATGAACTTGTTGTCTTGTAGTTTCAATATTTACTTTATAACATGTTAAAATATAAAATTTTATGTTCTACAATACCACTTATGTTTATAATATCAAGAGTGAACTTGTAGAGATGTCCACTTTTGGATCCCTCATGGAAAGCAAAATTGGTTTATCAACTTGAAACCAATCTTGCTTTCTTGTAAATTTTCTCCTTTATAATGTTTTTGTTTGGAATAGGGCGGAGTCTCGTAGGAATAATTGTTCTTTCAAATTCAAACCAAGACCAAAAATTCATCTCAAAATTTTTGTTGAGCATCAACTAAGTTGCGAGGTGTCATTGTGTCCATCACGACTTACGAGCATGGAAACTGGGCTAGGCTTCTTTACTTAACAGAGCCGTTGAAACAACAATTTTATGCCATACCCACTCATAGAATATTTTTTTGAACGTAAAATGAATAAAAGAGACACACACCCAATCTCGTAAGATAGAGACACCCATACATTTGAATAGTACCGAAGGCTAAACATGTCCAATGAGTGGAGTTCAACTCAAGCACTCTTAAAAAAAAAAAAAATGGAGGTTCGGCCGAGGCCTACTCCCCCGGACTTTAACTTTGAAATTGCAACTGTACAAGGAATGACATAGTACCCATGGGACCCCCCTTATCCCACAAGAACAGGGGTTTACATGACTGGGTTAAATGGCGATTAACACTACCGCAGGGATAGACAAACGGTGGCACTGAGCCACAATGCAACATCATTCTAGATTACATGTCCCTTACATGTTGCTGCAAGGGATTGAACCTTCGCCCCCACCTCAAGAGGCGAAAGGCCCAACCACTAGGCCAACGAACTCGAACAACTCAAGCACTCTTTTCCATGATCCACTCATGGACTTGATTAATGCTTTCTTTATAAAAATATGCTTAAGAAATGTAATTATCAGGATACGAGGAATAATGTACGTAATATTTAATACAGAATAATGTACGTAATATTTAATACAGAATAATGTACATGGTATCTGATACAAGGATTAGTGGGTATGTATTCAAGTTGATACCACATGAATCTCGGATGATCGGAAGGCTGTTGTCTTCGTGGAGGTAAGCATTCATTCTTTCTCCGTCAACCCTCTCTCAGTCGTCGTATATCATACAATTTTAATTAAACAATAGGGCATTCGAACCAAGGAACGTAGATCATTTTCAGCTTCACAAGCTCCTGAACATCTCCGAAACATTCTGTGTGCTTTCTATTAGATTGAGAAATGTAAATTTCCATGAAAGATTATGGATGCCTGGCCTCAAATTCTTGTGGTTCAGTTAGTCTTTTCGTCAAGGGGCAAGCTACAACCTTACATTTGGCGATTTACTTCAGATTCTAGCTTGCGCACATGTAGACATTAGGTTCAAAGAAAAAAAACAGTTTCAGTTTTCTCTTTATATTTTCTTTTCCATATAGAAGATTGTGATGACTTAATCTTTGTAAAAACATAAACAAATATTATGTTTGGCAACGAGGAGATTTTCATTTTTGTGCAGTTTCCAAATCAAGATCACAGTCTAAGACTTCTTCTAAGATATGACAATTTTATTTGAACTTTCCCAAAATTTGTAGGGGCATGGCACATCTGAGGCAAGCTGACATAGATAACTTTTCAGCAGTTCTCTCCAAAGCTTCGGTATGTTAAAATCACAACATAAGAGATCGAAGAGCTGATAAATGTGTAGTCGGAAGTCATTCGTCAATAAAATCTCAGTAATCATTTTGCCATTTCTGCAGTGATGTCTGAAAATATCCATTTACTGGGTCAACTTGAGGGGGAATTTTGTTGGGATAATGGGTAATTTGGTCGCACTGTGTATGATATAAAGATGAGCAAAGTCTTACTAAGATATCTGATGTCCAGATAATGGAATGGCCAAAAAAGGGAAATCAATGAATAGTGAACGAAGATGCGTAGGAAAATCGTTTTATCAAATAAGTTCAACAGGACTTGTATCTGTGGTAGTTTTGCAAGTACTAGTGGAAGAACATGAAGTGTATGATTTAAGAGTTTATAATTGTAAAAATACTGCTTACTGTTGCAAAAGTTGGACATGACATACTTTTTCTACATGAAAATAACATCATGATTCTAGTAATGGAAAGCCACAGCCTAGAGGTGAATTCAATGCCTTTCTGGAAGTGTAGTCTATAATTTTGCATTGAATGATGGTGTAGAAAGCTAACACTCTTAGGTGCTTTAGATTGAAGGAGGATGGAAACGAGGGCTAAAGAGCATGAATTGCAAAAAAGGAAAAGAAAAATCAGAGGATACCCAAGATAATCTAAAAGTGACCAAAGTATGTATCTATGATTATATCCTCAATGATACATGTGGAGCCTGCACCTTGTTCGTAGATCAGGCATGGTTAGATTGATAGGGTTTGAATATGGACAAGATAGAAAAACTTCAATGAGATGATTTATTAGTGCTTGAGAGGGTTTAGAGGAGTTCCTAGGATCGAACTTCCACTAAATACGTGTTAAAATGACATTCTTATGAAGAGTAAGGCTTAAAATATATTGCTTTGACAATAAATGGGGCTTTTTTTGGAGCGCTAGCTTTGGAATCTCATTACTCTTCATTCATAGAGATGACTTGAGAGAGAAGGTTGATGTCTGGAGGATTCTACATGTGGATTGCACTTTTTAGGAGTAAGGTTGAATTTTTGAAGTATTTTACATGTGAATTGCACATTTCAAGCCCTTTTTCATTACTAATTGCACTCATTCATGAGCTCTTTCACCATGTTTAAACTCTAGGGAGCTTTCCCTAGAGTGTATTTTTGAAGTACACTTCTTTCCTTTCCACCATGTCCTTCTGTTTGAACATGCATTTGGTGATGTAGCTACAACTTCATTCATGTACATGTGTTTACCTCCATCATCTTCTATCTTTGCCACCGTGGATGAGTTGGGTCTCTCTTTGAATCATAATTTAAGGTTTAAGTGTTCAGTTCAAACACGATTTCATGTTCATATGTTCACTTTGAATCATGAAGGATATTGAAAAAATGGGAAGAAATCATACATCATTTTGGTGTTGTTGTTGGAGATTGAGTTTCTAAGCTAGGGTCTACAGGTTTTTTTTTGACAATGACTAAATGTCAATGCTGATCTCCATAAGTGTATTAATTTTTTCTCCAAGTTGATTTGCTGTATACCACTTGATAAAAGCTTATTTATGCATTCCTTTTAACAAAGTAGAGGTGGAATTTTAAAAGAGATAAAAGTGTGAGTTTGGGCAAGGTATTTAACAGTGATGATTTGGTGTTAGAAGATTCATTTCTTCCACAGATGTGTGTGAGCATTTCATGTGAAGCTAACAAGCCAAGGTTGTCCTTCGAACTCCAAAAGATTGAGGGGAAATCGCCAAAAGGTGTTATCTTTATGCCCAATCTTTGAACGTGTGTATCCATGTCCTTGAGAATCTATTAAATAAATGTCGTCTTTCGAACTCCAAAACACAAGGGTAAATTGCAAGAAAGTATAATATCTATGCTGAATATTCGAATGACTTGTGCGATCCAAGAGCTTTGAGTGCTTGATTGTTTATCCCGAATCAACTCCAATCTTTGAGGTTGTTGATTGATCGATGGATTCCACTTCTACTTGAATCACCTCCAATTTGGTTGCTAAAGCATAGTAACAGTAATTCACTCAGCTTTTGGCAAGTAGAGGTGAATCTTTGATCCCTCATTCCTTTATAGCCCTTTATAAAATCCTATCACTCCATAAATGACTAGTTCCACCTTGATCAAGTATTGCCTCACGCTTGATTGCCTATGTAAACTTGAGCCTCACACTGTTGGAAATGATAACATTGGAATTTGAAGAATGGGTGTTTTGGAGTTTCACTTTCAACCTAAAAAGTTTTTAATTTTTTTCATAACATCAACGTAATCCATTAAAGAGAGGCAGGAAAGGAATCATACAAGAGGTTTCTAACCAAAACCTAATTCATTGTATCACCATGGAGTTTGCATATATTGAACTTGGAAAACTTATGTCAATGATCAATGATGTCACAAATTATGAATGAGAAGACTATGAATAAGATTCCTTGTCCATAGAATCATAAGATTTAATTCATCCAAACTAAATAAATTTTCACAAAAAAAACACATTTTCCATAGGATTGTATGATGTGATTGTATGCCTAAATAAGAAGATAGTGTCGAGATTGAATCATCATGCTCAAGATTCTTAGTTTTGTCTTTGTATCATCTTCTATTTTCCTCTCATTGTCTTGACTTGCCTCACTAGATGTAGAGAAAGAGAATAGTGATGATATGGAACCATCATAATCAAGATTCTTAGCCTTATCTTTGTATCATCTTTGATCTTCATCTTGTAAAACAGAGCAGTTAGAGCGAAAGTTTGTGTGTCTCTTGCATCCATCTTTTGTGCTCCAACGTTCGAGCTGGATGTGCACTTGTACGTTCATGAGACTCAAGAGTTGAAGAGCTAGTGGATGCTTTGTTGCTACCATTATGTGTACCTCTTCAAGTAGATGCTTCTCCATTTCCTGGACGAGGATGTGCATCACATAGAGATCTTTCATGATGAAAATATTTTTCATCATAACATCAAAGAGAGTTGTTGGAAGATACCTAAAGCTTATCTTAAGAAGTAAGCACACCCAACACATTACTTTAGTCATCCATGTTAATTTTGTTTATTTGGTCAAAATGATTTGATATCGAATGTTGGAAATCGCAAGACCATTTATTAAAGAAACTAGACATAAAAAATCAAAACAAAGTGCGTAATATGCGGGGGGAAATACTCCAATGACGTAAGTATTTGATAAATAATATAGATATTGCTGTAGTTATAAATTTAGATGTTGGTTACAAAGAAACTAATTTTGTACATCAAAAGATGAGTTATGTGATAAAACTAAGTGCAGAAGTAATGAGGACACATTATATATGTTGAATATAAAGTTGAAACTCCATAGCAGGTTTCAGCCAAGAAAAGCTAAATCCTTTTGTGGAACTCCTCCATAATGATTGGAGAAGAAGATACAATAGAGAGTATGGCTGAAGGAACCCAAAAATAGCAGCAAAACACCTTCTAATGACCATAGCATAAAGATGGAAGCAAGAAGAAGATGTGCATGAACTGTAGCAAGCTCAGGAGCTAAAGAAGCAAACCGGATAAAATCAGAAGCAAAGCTTAGTGGATTAGCTCCAAAAGGGTTGCTATGGTAGAGCATGCACAAAGGAGATGGGTGCTAAAATTCTTGCACAAGAATTGAAATGGGGTTGCGTGGACATTTTTTGTTCGAATTAGGCATTTGTTGTTGGACTTTAGATGAGAACCACTCCTTTTAGATGAGTTGGCACTTGTTTTGTACATTCACCACTCTTTTGTTGATGATTTACTCGATTCAAATCACAGCTACACATTTACAAGGTTGTTCAAGAATGTATAGTTGAATATCTCCATGGTCCTTTATCATTATTTAGTGTGAATTTCACATTTAATACATGAAAAATTAGGAAAACACCAAAAAACGTTTGAAAATTTTCCAAATTGTCATGAACTGATAAGAGATATTAGAGAACTCAAGTAGCATTGTTCACCAAAAGTAACCTCAAAGCAAGAGCCTTGGTTACAATTTTGCACAAGATGTCGAGGACAATTATTCGATACCAATTCGTAAAAGGAGAAGGTTGTTGTGTTTTAGGTACAAGCACTCCATTACCTCCTTTAATCAATGATGGCATATAGAATTCATTCCATATCACATTAGCTACAAGGGAGTCACTGTAACATCTCATGAAGTCCCTGATAACAAATAAGAGTAGAAATGCTTTAAATTCACACACAACTTTAGTAAAGGAGATAGATAGAGAGAGTTCAGATAGATAAATCACTTAGACAAAGTAGCACAATATAGCTCCACACACTAACTAAATTGCAAAGAATACTTACATGAGAGCACAAGGGCTGAAAACTCCAAGTGCATGTATGTACAAGTGCTAATAACATGGTGTTCATATAGGCTATGATGAATAAAGCAAAAATCTATGATAAATTATGATAATGGAATAAAACTATTTTTGGAAAGCAATAGCGAATTCTCAATTAGGGTTTTTGTTTTTTTACTAGATTGTTTTTTTTTGGGTTGTGTGGGCTCTATTACATGATGATGTGGCTTGACTTGAACCATTGGATTAGTACATCTAATTTAGATATAATGGTGACAAGTGTCACATGCTTTTCAAGTAAAAAATATGCTTTTGGGCTTGTTGACCAAAAATTATGGTTTGACTTTTGGCTATCAAATGGTCTTGGATAATGGAGTGTTATATATGGTTGGATAGGTCTCTTTGAGCTCCTCAATAATATGCAATAAGACAAAAAAATTGACCACCTTCAATCAGTTTGACGAACCTTTGGCCAAACTTTGACATGTAGATTGAGCTTCCCGAGTGGAAGGTTGCTGAATTTTCTACATTTTTCCCGATTTTGCTAAGAATTTCCCTCCTAACCTGATACTAGGGGAGTATGCTAGGTAGGTGTATTTGTTGTAGAATATTTTGGTACCTCTGTAATCATAGATCATGCAGAGTATCCACAAGCACACACAAGGACCTTTGACATGAAGAGCACTCTTCAACGCACACGTCACAAAGAGTACTCACACATCCCATACTCTTTTCAACCAAGTATTACTTGGAAAGATAGAGATACTAGAAGGATGCTATGTAGTAAGATAGAATATAGAATCAAACATACTTCCAAGACTAGAAGGATGCTATGTAATAAGATAGAATATAGAATCAAACATACTTCCAAGACTATCAAGGTTGGCAAGTCCTTTCAAATCAAGGTTATATGCAACATTTTCACTTGTAGGTACATAAGATAGCTCAATATGCATTTTAGATACCTGTTCCCGAATGTAATTATAATGAACTTCAATATGTTTTGTCATGACATGATGAACAGGATTCTTTGCAATAGCAATAACACTTTGACAATCTGAAAATATTTGCATAGGTAGATGAATATGAACATCCATATAACTCTGAATTTTTTGTAACCAAACTACTTCAAAACTCCACATTGGATAGTTAGACATTCCATCTAATTTATTTTCTTGTTCAAGTTTATCCCTATAGTTACTCATCTTGAGTTAGGGATGTATGTCAATTATGCCCTCATACCAAATGTTGGAAGTGTGGTAGGCCCAAATTCTAATTACAGGTTTAATCCAATATCTTTTCAATAGGTGACCTTAGCACATTCATAGTGCATTTAAATTGTGAATTTTAGGCCTAAAATAAAAACCGAAAAAATTATCCTTGATTTAAATCTTTCCTAGCGGATTTTATATCAACTGGTGCGATTTTTTTTTTTTACATTTTATGTGAAAAGCATGAGATATTTCTTATATATTAATAAATATAGCAAAATATGAATAAAAATCACAAAAATAAAAAATAAAACACCTCCTTGTAAATCGCAGACGACTGTGGAATCTTTAGAAAAGTGCCTAATTATCCACCGATACGAGGCAAGAGAGGAAGATACTCGTGACATAAGCCTGGAAAACAAGCCCTCACAGGGAAGCCACATGCCAAGAACTTCAACCTCAAGCAGCAAAGAGGAAAATGCCCTTTTTTCTGCCCTTCCGGTTGAGGAAAGGAAGACAGAAAAGCAGAAGGAAGAAGGTGCTGGATGGGCAGTGGGGAGGGGAAGGGGAAAAGATGAAGGGGGAAACAAGGGAGTGGGGGAGGAAGGGGGGGTTTTTTCTGCTGGCGAAGGCAAAAGGGGGGTGTTTTGCTGGTGAAGGTGAAAGGGGTGGGGCTGTTGGTGACAGGTGAGAGGGGAAGGGACGGGGGCAGCGAAGGAAGGAGGGAGGAGGGCGGGCAGCGAAGGAGGCAGAGGGGGCGAGCAGGAGGAAGGAGGATTAGGGTGGGGAAGGCTGATCGCGGCAGCGAGCGAATAACTGGCAGCTCATTCATTCTTGTGCTATGTAGATGATATGCTGCTGGCTGGGAAGAAAAAGAGCACTCTAAATGCTCTAAAACAGCAGCTGAACTCTGCATTCTCAACGAGAGACCTTGGGGAAGCTGATCATATACTTGATACGTGGATAAAAAGGGATAGGCAGCAGCATGCTTTGCATTTATCCCAAGAAAAGTACATTGAAAAAGTACTGGACAGATTTAATGTGGCTGTTGCTAAGCCTCTTGGAGTGCCATTGCAGCCCCATCTTAAGCTCTCCAAGGATGACTGTGCCAAAGATGATGATGCAACTACATGAAGAGTGTTCCATATGCATCAACTTGTGGTTCACATATGTATGCCATGGTTTCCACTCAGCCAGACATTGCTCATGCAGTGGGAGTTGTTATCAAGTTTATGGCTAATCTTGGGAAAGCTCATTGGGAGTCAAATCTATCTTGAGATATTTGAAAGGGACCAAAGGAAAATGGCTATCTTATGGATAGGGTTCATTGGAGTTGAAAGGATTCTGTGTTTCTAACATGGAAGGTGATGTGGGCACTTGCAAGTCCACAAGGGGCTATGTATACAACATTGAAAGTGGTGCTATTTCATGGTGCGCTAGACTTCAGAGGATAGTTGCACTATCTACTACGAAGCCTGAATATATTTCAGCCATAGAGGCTTCCAAGGATGGTCTCATCACTTTGATCAAGGTCAATACTTCATAGAATCCTGAAGATGATCTCACTAAGTGTCTACCCAATGCATAACATCATCTAACGTATGATGGCAGTTATTTAGCTTAAATGAGCTTCCTTGGTTCTTTAAGTGGGAGGTTCTGTGGGATAAAGGCCCCAAGGACTCTCCTTTTGTATGTTTTGATCTTTCCAAGTGATAGCACTCCTGGAGAGCTTTTAGACATATTTTGGTTATATTTTTTGGACCCCAAATTGGGGAGTTATAAGAATTTACATTATTTTTATGACTTTTGATAATTGGCCATGTGTGAACATGCCCAAATGACCTAATAGTCACTTATCAATAAAACTTGGTCCCAAAATTAAAACAGTAGGAGTGATGGGAAATGAGATAGGTACGGAACACAAGGTCTATCATGTGGTCTAACATGGACACAAACCCACGAGTCTTTGGAAGTAGTGTTGGTAAATCTAGTGGAAATATGTCCACAGAATCACTTTGTAATAAATCCATAGCTCCCTTGACCTCCATATCATGCACAATCATCTCATGCATATCATGCATATTAGGCACACTATAATCACGCATAGATAGGATACCAAGGAAAAGAAAAGTCAAACATTCAGTTTTGCGTAGAACAAAAATAGACAGACATTAGAATCTACGGAGAGATTTTTGTATTCATTATAAACAATCAATTTTACATTGGATAAGTCGACGAACTTGGAGCAAACAAGGCCCTTGATCACATGAACAAAAGTAATCCCATGTGAAGCATAGTTCAAGGATAACTTTTTTGTCTTATGGAAGATCACAACATGCCTAGTATTACATCTACATGCTCGAGGCTCATCATGTGAAAGTCCAAGATGTGAGGTTCATCTAGG
The DNA here is from genome assembly GCA_020310875.1 of Ceratopteris richardii. Lineage (NCBI taxonomy): Eukaryota > Viridiplantae > Streptophyta > Polypodiopsida > Polypodiales > Pteridaceae > Ceratopteris > Ceratopteris richardii. The sequence continues at coordinate 56,940,649 of CM035425.1, read as the reverse complement.
GTATGACCTTGTGCCACTTGCTCTTGATGCTCCACATAATAGACCATACATGGATGATCTATAGAAATGGTGTTGAGTCTAAGTATCCCCACCGTATGGGAGGAGATGAAATTACGTGTAGAGTCATTGTCGAATAGGATTGGAATAATATGACCATTGATCTCTCCTTAACACAGAGGAGATCATGCGGGTCAAAGACAAAGCTATCAATAGAATAATTGGGTATTTAGGTACGTTTACATGTATAATATCTATAAATCGAGAGTAAATTTACCTGAATTGATGATGTTTATTGAAGTATCCATCATTTAAACATTAGAGAAAAACGGCCTTCTCCTCTTCCATGTAGAGATTGGATTGCCATGGAGATGGGTGTGGCGACAAATGTAGCAAGTACTTTTCTTTCACTCATCGTGCTATTGGTCTCTAAGGTAATCATCTTTCTTTATGTTTCTTTTTGGTGGATATTTGGATTGACCTTCTTCTGAAGATGGGGCATTATAGTGCCTCATCTTCTTGGAGTCATTAGGTGTAGGAACCACTTTCTTCATTAGCCAACTCTAATGATTGACATGAGCTATCGTAGTTCTTGACGTATTGAATGTCTATGGATGTCCTCTAGTGAAGGAATCGAGTTGCTCTGTACTTCATCCTCAGATGTTGGTGGCAATCTGAACAAGTAGAGCATTTGTTAGGTCTGATGATGGAGGCAATGGAGGGGTTGAAGGTACAAGAATGGAAGTTAGATTGTGTAGGAAGAGCTCTATCTCTTCAGCTACAAAAGATGGCAAATGACATAAAATGCCTTGAGAATGAATGAGAGAACTATTTAATGATTCTATTTTCCACCAAAAATAGAGAGTAGTAACTTCCATTAAAAAATCAGCAACTTCCTCAACGAAAATAGAAACTTCGAAACCACTTTTTTTTTTTTGCACAATACCCAAAAGTAATATGTACAGTCACTTTCTAAATCAGTGTTTAGAGAGAGAAAGGCAAGATTCCTTTGATGAAATGGCAAGGATGAATTGGGCAATTAACTAACATGGCAGCTAGTAGCTTGATTTCTCTTTTTTAGGTGTTAGGCGATAGAAATCAGTCGCCCAAAGGCAGTATATATGCCAAAATTACCACCTTGATGGGGGATTATTAGGCTGCACCTACAAGGTGCCATTAGGCTGTTCCCACAGGGTGCCATCGAGCTACCCTCAGGGGCTGCCATGGCTGTCCTTAAGGGCTTCCTTTTCTACCTTAACGGGGCTGCCACAGGCCCCCTTGGGTGCCTGTTGCCACCTTGAGGGGCTGGTTGCAGCTCCCTTCCAAGCATCTACACAGCCTCCAGCGAGGAGTCGAAAACTTTCCCCACGATACAAATTCCAGCTAGGTTTTCTGTCTACAACAGCGAAAAAAGATATGCGCCTAGATAACTGAAGTCCCTAACATACATCGTCTCCATCAACTCTATGTGAGTCAGGCACATGGGTGACAAAAGTCAGCCTCCATGCAAGTGCTTTGAACTCAAGTTCAGCTCCTTTTCTCCGCTTGTTTCGTGCAGTTGAGTGATTGTTCTTCTCCAACTACTACTCTCCTCTACCCAATCATCAGCTTGGGTTGTCCATGCTGTATCCCCTCTTCTCCTGCAGTAAGAAGAGGTATACAGCCATGATGGAGAGAACCAACTGTTCACCTCCTACTACCATGGAAGTACAAGGTGGAGAAACTTATTTGTATGTCCAACCACCTGCTTGTATGTGCTTCTCTTGTTCTTTCCTCCTACTGAAAGCGTTCCATACCACCTGATGCAAGAGGGTGAGAAGCATGCCAAACCGAGTCATTCCCAGTCCATGAGCTCTAATGGTTTTGTGTACGTCACCTCGCCTTCTCCAACTGAGCAAAGATCTGTCCTGATACCATTGTTAAATTCCACCAGAATCCTCCCTACTAGACAAGACAAGATACAAACCATACTCTTGAAATAATAGGAAGGCAGACATCAGACTCACCTTGAGGCCACAAAACCATTACAGGCTCACTCTCGAGCCCGAAAGTTTGCACCACAATGGGTAGCCACCTCCATAAGGATTGGAGTTCCATTCCACCAGCTGACACCATGGTATATGGGTGTTGGGGAGGCTCTGCCAAGAGAGGTCAAAAGTCCAATCCTGGTGTTATAAGAATAAACGAGAGGTGTTGAGTCCTATTCATAGGAATCAAGAGATATATGACCCTCTTAACACTAGCCGGAGCCAATTCACATTGCTAGGGCATATAATCTCTTGGCCAGACATGTGCTACGTATGCCAGTCACCTTGTCATGGTTAGAAAGTGGAGAAAGATGCAATTCACATTCCACCCCTTTGGGGTTCAAGGTAAATGCAAGCAACAAATCTGTCCGTGCATTATTTTGTTAAAATTGTGTAGGACATCTTGATCTCATATCTGCTGAATAGCTGGTTTTAGATTGGAAGAAGTCCTATATTTTACTGTTCATTGATTCATTTAAGGCACTCCTTTGGAGAATAAAGGATTCAAGATATTTTGCTCTCTTTCATGTGATAGGGAAAGAGTAATGGGAAACTTGGTGACTAATGAATGTTCATTTTGGATACTATTGCTTGAGAAATTGACTACTCTCTGTTGGTTCAGCATCTATATACTTTTATAAGAAGGGAATCACAAATCTCAGCCATGGTAAAGATGGGTAAGAATCATGACTATCTTCTGCATGGGTCAAAAGAACGTAAGGCTATTTATCAAAAATATATTACGATTAAAAATATCTATTCAGCACTTTGATTTTCCTCTTAGTATTTGCACTCAAAGACATAAATATTGGTCCCGAGGAAGATGCAAGAAATGGTGGGGGGCTCTACTAATAGTTTGCATGTGAGGTTTAGATAGAGAGTGAACTATGGGATATTAGTTAGACAGCCTAATTCTTAGTGGGCTTCCAGATGCAAGAACATTTCGGTCAGTCCGAGCCCGCGTAGCCTAGTTGCTGATGCCTTGAAGCTTTGGGAGGAAGTCCTGAGTTCAAGTCTTGGCGGGACATGTCCATGAGTCTCTCATGATGGGTGCCTCTACCTTATGAGGTTGGGTGTGTGAGTGTGTATCTCCAATTCGTTGTACTCTCCCAAAAAAAGAAAAGACAAAAGAAAGGAAAAGAAAAAAAAGAGAAGAACATTTTTGGTCAGCTGTGCACCTCTCAAGGAGTAGACTATTCTTGTGGGTAGAGTTTTCTTATGGACAGCTCTTGGGGACATGAAGATAGGTACTTTCATGAAGTATATTCTCGAATGTATCAATTTTAAATGTCTAAGGTGCAACAGTGGCAAAGAATCCCTGTAGCATTTATTTTGGAATTCCAGGCATATGTAGGGCTGGTAGACTGAGGTGTGTCTCATTGTGACCAGCCTGTTTGCTGGCA
>CM035425.1:56929722-56932222 GCA_020310875.1 Ceratopteris richardii | reverse complement strand
TCGACAGGAGATACAGAGCCGGATCCATATTATAGGTAGAGATGAGGAGGCACGATACATGTGGGTTCGCATGGAGATAGCACATGGGAGGTGGATTTACATTGCTATATGCTACTTCCCACCAGGCGGGTCTCGATACGCAGGACAGGATCTTGGGCGACCTACCAGAGACAGAGACTCACCATACACAGCGCTTTCAGAGGAGATACTACATTACAGCACACTAGGTGAAGTCTTCCTTATGGGGGACTTCAATGGCCGCACTCAGTCACATCAGTGCGAGGCATATGACATGGATCACCCACATCTCGAGGGCCAGAGACCCGGATGAGATGAGCACCAGTAGAGTATCGGCAGATATGGGTCAGGACACCACTGGCTATGGCAGACATCTACTCGAGCTAGGCAGCCGACATCATCTCGTTATATATAACGGGATGAATCGTTGGCCAGGTTCGGGCGGATTTACTTGCTTCCCCCATGGGGGAGGTGAGAGCACAGTCGACTACATTTTGGGTACCACCTCTGGAGCTTCACTCATCCCCTCACTTAGTATTGGACGACGTCCACTTGGTGCTGACCATACATTTATCACACTCACACTCTCATCTCCGATTCCATTAGACCCTCCCTCACCCACTGAGACACATACCACGATACACTTCACACACGAGCTCTCACACGTTTATGCACACCATTTGCACACCCGCCTACTCTCCCTCGATCCACTCTCACCTTTGGACACACTTACATCACAGATCATCACCATCCTACAGGACTCTGCTCTCCACAGCTTCCCACACCGCACACATAGGCACCCTCCACGCATAGGATCCATGCCCCAGAACCGTTGGTATGATGCAGATTGTCGTGAGCTATGGAAGCACCTCCGGATTTTAGAGCATAGGGGAGATATAACACACACACAGGCACAGCGTTGCATGCAGAGCCTTACTCGCCGCAAACGGCGAGATTGGGAGGAGACAGTATTGGGATATTTACCATTTGCTCATGAGTCGAGACAGTGGAGTGGCATGGCGACATTTCAGAGAGAGGAGACAGCAGACACCTATCCGAGAGCCGAGCACTTGGCATAGCTATGCACATAGTCTATACGAGATCCCAGACCAGCCCCCCATCCCCAGACCGCAGAGCTCACGTCCTACTACCTCTGACTTCTTCACACCCACTATGGTGGGACGCGCTATTGCCCGGCTACAGCATGGCAGGGCCCATGACCATTTCGGTTTACAGGCAGAGCACCTCATCTATGGAGGCACGACTCTCGCACCGCTCATTGCCCACCTCTTCAACCGTGCATTGGTTGAAGGGTTCCCGGACTCATGGACTGAGCACACCATAGTGCCCATTCATAAGTCAGGTGATACTATGGATCCAGCTACATACCGGACGATCATGATTGGCCCTATATTGGCCAAGTTATATGGGGCAGTACTAGAGATAGAGTTGAGTACTCTCGCTGAGAGGAAGGGTATCAGGGCTCCAGGACAGGCAGGCTTCAGACGAGATTACTCTACTATTGACCACATCTTCACTCTGCGATGCCTGATTGACCAGGCAAGGGTGAGAAAGAGGAGATTATACTGTTGCTTTGTGGACTTCCGCAAAGCATTTGACACTGTTCCCAGGGACCGACTCTTTAGACGACTACTTGATATTGGAGCTCCGGAGGAGATGATATGGGGGATCTACGCCTTATACGAGAGAGTATCTGGTAGAGTTAGATGCCCAGGGGGCTTATCTGATCCACTTGCTAGCACTATCGGGGTGAAGCAAGGATGCCCTCTTTCACCCACCCTCTTTGGTCTCTACATTGATGAGATAGTGGACTTCATACAGCAGCAGGGGGGAGATGGCATTGAGGTACGGGGAGCCAATGTCCATATTCTTTTATACGCTGATGATATTGTATTGGTTTCAGAGTCTGCAGAAGGTCTACAGCATCATCTACATGGCCTAGATGACTTTTGCAGACACAGAGGGTTATCTGTGAACCTTGGTAAAACCAAGGTCATGATCTTTCATACATCTGCACAGGTACGCAGACATAGTTTGTTCACAGCAGCAGGTGGACCGATCCAGGTGGTCGGATCATATGTTTACTTGGGAGTGACATTTACAGCAGCATCTGGGGTCTTCTCTATGTCTCAGGCAGCTCGTGACTGCATCACACGTGGGTACGCAGCATTAGCTTTGATGGAGAGACAGTGCCACCAGGCATATTTTCAGGAGCCCCGCACAAAGGGGTGGCTCTTTGACACTTTGGTTACGCCAGCGCTCATGTATGGGGCAGCCATTTGGGGGCCGGGATTAGCTACATCAGTATGGACAGCATTAGAGAGGCCACAGATCCTCATGATTGCCAGACTTATCCGCAGCAAGCCTTCAGTACCGCATGATATCATTAGAGCAGAGCTCGCTGCACCACCGATGCTAGTTGAGGCACTGTTCCAGACAGTATGCCTAGTACACAGACTTC
>CM035425.1:56919722-56924722 GCA_020310875.1 Ceratopteris richardii | reverse complement strand
CCTATTCCTAGTATCAGACCAGCCATCACATAATATGCTACATCCAAATTGCTTCCACTTCTCACGCATTTGAAGCAAATCATTTTCAATACACCTTACCTCATCATATAATTGCCTTGTGCGAAGATTATGATATGAGGGAGGTTTGAAAGAAGCACCTTCACGCCCAATTGCATTTACCATATCAAGAAAGTAAGGACTCCTTACTTTCCAGAAAGGAATATCTTCTGCAAAAAAAACCTTCTCAAAGCGTTAATTGCCTCATCTCTTGCTTGGGACTCCCAAGCCTTTTGCAAAGTGTTGATATATTTAGGTAGTGATGTGTGTGAACACTCTAGGACCGCCGTGGCACTTTTTTCCCTCTTTAGGAGGTTTTTTTCCCCCGACTTGTATATACGCCTATTGCCCTAATGGGCTACTTATCTTTGTACATTCTCTAGTAATACATTAAGTCTTGTGTGTTGTGCTCCAAGCTTCTTCTTCTTCCTTGTGCTGTTCGCGTGCTTCCGCAGACGTCTAACTCCAACAATTGGTATGTCGTTGCTTCTTCTAGGGCGCCGTCGACACTCCTCCGTTTGCAGTCTCAGATTCGCACAAAATTTGGTGAGCATACTCAGGGTGTTTCCGAGATCAAAACTGCTTCGCTTTGTGGTGCCGAAATCGCGATCTGAGCTCGTTTCGGCCTCCGAACGCACTATCGCAGTGCTTGTGCAGGCTATTTCGTCCTTTTGTGCCAAAGGTATATACCAGTTTCTGTTCGCCAGTTTAAGCGTCTCGAAGTCTGCTACAGGTCTAGCAGAACTCGTGTGGGCAGTTCTGTTCAACTTTTTGAGATACAGTCAATTTTCTGCATCAAGGTATTTTAGTCACCGGCCATGGCTGAAAGCAGTGATGTATTCCGTATGTTGGCTGTTGAGGATAAGTTGGATGGTACCAACTACCCATTATGGGCTTATATGATGCGACATGTACTGGTTGCAAAAGGATTGTGGAACATTGTGCAGGGTGTTGAAAGACGTCCTGTTACACCTGTAACGACAGGTACTGCAAATACAGGTGTTGGAGCTGATGAAGATGGTGTCGAAGATGATATTCCGCAGATTCCTGTTCGTGCTGCTGTTTCTGTTGCACCTACTGCAGAGCAGATTCGTTGGGATGGCAGAGATGCCCAGGCACATGCATTGATAGCTTTGTCTGTCAAACGTGCCATTATTCCTCACATTCGCTCTTGCAGAACAGCAAAGGATGCTTGGGATACACTTACCACTTTGTACCAGGCTAGGAATGAGGCTCGTGTTGCTTACCTCCGAAAACAGTTGGAGAGTGAGCACATGAATGAAGGTGATTCGATGGACAGTTTTCTTACAAAGATCAAAGACCTTAAGGAACAATTGATTTCTGCTGATGAGGTTATACCAGATAGCCATAGTTGGACCAAGAGATTTAAATCGCAAGATTTAAATCGAGATTTAAACGTTTAAATCGTTTAAATCGTTCATACCCAAAATAAAAATCGAGGTTTTTATCCACTTAGAGAGATTTTTATTTTTCTTCATTACAAATAAATATATTATACATATTTGCATGAAAAATGACAATATATGATACATCACATGATTTCACTTCATAATGTATCAATTTTCAAATGTAAAACATTCGTCACGATCCATGATTCATAAAAGTTATAAATACCAAAACTAAGAAGTGATGGGGAACGTGATCCATGACTAAATACAAATGTAAGTCTACAACCATAGTATTAAGAGTCAAGCTTCAAGGGTAATGTGGAATCAAGAATCTAGATATTTTAGAAGGGCTCTTCTCTAAGGTCTAAAGCATGTGCAAACTACATTTAGGAAAGACTCAATAGGCATGACTCTCAAAAAAACCATCTGTACAAACCAGGGATATGAACTGTTAAAGAGAAAAAAAATCGCTCTGTATGTGATAAAAATCGTTCCCAACGATTTAAATCGTGGGACGATTTAAACGATTTTCATTTTGACCAAAAAATCGCGGTTTGGTCCAACTATGCAGATAGCTCACTTGTGCAGACCGTTCTGAATGGCCTTCCTGATTCATATCAGAGTTTTGCCTCTACTCTTCGATTGATGATGAAAGGCAATCCGAATGCCTTGTCATTTGAGGAATTAATCTCTGTTCTGTTGCAGGAAGATCAGTCCAGGCAGAACAGGTCCATTATGCGTGTTGCAGATCAAGCTTTCCTGGCTAGTCAGAAGGGCAAAGGAAAATGGAGCTCTTCTACTAGTAAGCAGAAATCTGCAAATGCTGCACAATCGAAGAACCAGGATAAAGATGAGAAGAAATCAGAAAAGCAAAAATTGTTCTGCAAGTACTGTAAAGGAAATGATCATATTATAAAGAACTGTCCAAAACTGGCTGCTAAAGAGGCAAAGAAGAAAGAGGCTGGAATGGTTGTTGCAGAGGCCTCTACACCAAAAACAGAGTCTGCAAATCTTGTGCAGGAAGAAGAATGGGCGTTTACTACTGTCTGCAGTTTTGACCCATCTTCTCATGATCAGTGCATGTCTGCAGTAGACTCAGATGTTTGGTACTTTGACAGTGGGGCGACCAAACATATTACCTCGCAGCGCAGTTTCTTCTCTTCACTCGAGCCTGCCCCTACAGGAAATACTGTCACATGCGCCAATAACTCCTCTTATCCTGTTATGGGAGTTGGTAAGATCATTCTGACTACTGTTGATGGTAGTTCTTTCACTTTGTCAGATGCTTTATTTGTGCCAGGGATCAAAAAGAACCTGTTATCAGTTTCTGCATTAGCCAAGATTGGCTTGGTTGTGAAATTCGTTGATGACAGGTGTACAGTCCATGATCTCTCAAATGGCGATGTGATTATTGCTTTTGGCATTTTATGTCGTGGGCTGTATAAGCTCATAGACTATGAAAGATCTGTGAATGATTCGGCATGTGCAGTTCATGATTCTCAGGCTATGTCAGATGCAAAGCTTTGGCATGCACGCTTTGGTCATCTGAATTTTGCTAGCTTGTTACGCCTGCAGAAATCTGAAATGGTGTCCTCTTTGCCCAAACTTGAGGCACCTGGAAAACATGTTTGTGAAGGCTGTATTTTGGGCAAAATGCAGCATTCTTCCTTTCCAAAAGATGGTTCAGTTCGGGCTACGCAGAAATTGCAGCTTGTACATAGTGATGTCTGTGGTCCTATGCAGACACCCTCTTTTGGAAATTACCTTTACTTCGTGACTTTCATTGATGATTTTTCCAGGCATGCATGGGTATATCCACTCAAAGCAAAGTCCGAAGTGTTCATGTGCTTCAAACAGTTTTTGGTTTTGGCTGAAAATCTGTCAACATGTAAAATGGGCACCCTCCGTTCTGATCGAGGGGGGGAATATATGTCTTCAGATTTTAATGCATTTCTGGCTGAACGTGGGATAAAACACCAGTGTACAGTGCCGTATACACCTCAACAGAATGGAGTTGCTGAACGAAAGAACAGGTCACTCATGGAGATGGCGAGGTGCATGGTCAAAAGTCAGGCTTTACCACATAGTTTCTGGCTTGAAGCTGTCATGTGTGCAGCATATGTACTGAACAGGTGTCCCACCAAAGCGTTGCAGTCTATCACTCCATATGAGGCTTGGCATGACCGCAAGCCATCTGTTGCTCATCTGCGTGTTTTTGGTTGTTTGGCATATGCATTAGTGCCTGAACAACATCGCAGAAAATTGGATGATAAGGCAGTAAAATGTATTTTTGTTGGGTACAGTTCTGAAAGTAAAGGCTATCGTCTGTATCATCCACAGACTAAACGCATTCTGGTTAGCCGTGATGTTGTCTTTGTGGAAGATGCTATTCAGCCATTGCTTTCATGTACTAAGGAGACATCTGTTAGCTCCAAAGACATGTATGATACTTTGATGCCTCTTTTTACAGGTGGACAGGCTAGCGCTGGTCCTAATGAGGCAACTTCTCAGCCTTTGCAGGTTTCATATGATGATGCAGATCATTCCATTTCTGATGCAGATTTACATGATGCACTTGTTGATGAGAGAGCTGATATTGAACAGGCAAAAACTATGCCAAAATGGCTGGTGCAGACTTTGCGTGACAGCAAATTAGATGCACCTTTGTCATATCGTACTCGTTCAGGCTCTCATAGTACCTCCTTTGCATCAGATTGCTATGCTATGGCTGCATCTAGTCTCTGTGATGAGAATGAGCCTGTTTCTTTTGATGAAGCACAAAATTCAGAAAATTGGATGGCTGCTATGCAATCTGAATATGATGCTATAATGAAGAATGGTACATGGTCTTTATGTGACTTGCCTCCTGGCAAGAAGGCCATTGGCACTAAGTGGGTATACAAGCTGAAGCGTAAACCTGATGGTACAGTTGACAGGTATAAGGCTAGGCTTGTTGCAAAGGGTTATGCGCAGGAAAGAGGCATTGATTTTGATGAGACCTTTGCACCTACATGCCGTATGACTACTGTTCGGAGCATTTGTGCACTTGCAGCCCATCATGGTTGGAATGTACATCAGTTGGACATTAAAACAGCATTTCTGAATGGTGACTTGCATGAAGAAGTGTATGTTTTTCAGCCCCGTGGCTTTGTGCAGAAAGGGCATGAAAACCAGGTGTGCAGGTTAAAGAAGGTGTTATATGGTTTAAAGCAAGCACCACGTGCTTGGTATGAGAAAATACATGCCTATCTGATTGCACATGGTTTTGAGAACAGTCCAACTGAAAGCACCTTATATGTTAAGCGTGTTAACGATGTGCTTCTGATCATTGTTGTCTATGTAGACGACATGCTTCTCACTGGTCCTCTTGAGAAGCATATTGCTGATTTCAAGGTTGATTTGCATGCCTCATTTGAGATGTCTGATTTGGGGCATTTGCATCACTATTTGGACATTCAGTTTATGCAAGTTGATGGTGGAATGGCTTTGTGTCAAACGAAATATATTGACACATTATTGCAGCGTTTTGGCCTT
>CM035425.1:56847222-56914722 GCA_020310875.1 Ceratopteris richardii | reverse complement strand
GATCGCCCGACCCAAAAAATTATATTCAGATGAGATCAATGAATCATATTCTCTCCTACGTAAGCACCTTCTCTACCAATTTCTAGGATTTGGAGATGCCATTTCGTTGAGGGGGAACTAATGGTTGATTGTTAGAAATTGGGTGGTAATAAAGTACCTCGATCGGATGGTTTGTCTAAGGAATTCATCCTCTGCTACCGAGAGAACCTTAAATACATCATTATAGACACAATTAAAGAAATGTGGTTTTAAGGTTATATGTCTCCATCTTTCAAAGAAGGGATAACATTTCTCCTACCTAACATAGACAATCCATAGGCACTCACAAAGTGGTGCCCTATCACTTTGCTTGGTATTCTTTACAAGATCTTGTCCAAGGCACTTGCTATAAGAATGGAGGTGCCATTGTAATCCATTATTCACAAAGCCCAATACGGTTCCATTCCTTGAGAGATCTATCTATGACAACAACTTGACCGTTATGCTCACATCTTATTATGCACATTACCAACGGATGAATTTGGTTTTCATGCAAGTGGATTTTACAAAGGCTTTTGACCTGGTATAGTAGAAAAGGCTTTGGTCCAAGAATGTTACAAGTCATTCCTCTTCTCATCAAAGATGCAACCACTTCATACATGCACAACTCAACAATCCAATTGAGGTCATGAGAAGAGTACGTAAAGGGTCTCCATTGAGCCTATTGTTCGCAATTGTGTCACATCCTCTTTCCTGTCTCTTGGAGTATGTTGTTCGGCAAAGATATCTATGTTGCCTTCACATAGACGACAAATACTTCCTAGGTTAAGGTTTTACCGATGACATGCTTCTTTTTGTGGAGACCACTCACCGCAAAATGCAAACATGTTTAAAAATATTACAGATTTTCGGGGATGCTTTTGGTTTGGCCATCAACTTAACTAACTTGAAGCTTATGGACAGTGTGGCAAACAATTTACATTTGCTTCCATAGAATGGGCAGTGGGTTCAAAGAGGCAACATTGTCCAAAGGTGATCTTTTGGGAATCAACATTATCGCCAAGCAACAAACATCTCTCCAAAGAGTGATGTAGAAGACTTCGTACTCGAGATTGAGAGAATGCCCATTCCACTTTTGACTCCACATAATTTAATTGAATCTCGAACCTCACAGAATGTACTTCACACTTTTGCTTGGGTGGACAAAAGTTCCATGAAACCCTTCGATTTGCCTATCAAGGCTTTCTTGTAGTAGACACACTTCTATCTGTGTAAGGAAGGAATGGGCAGCAGCAATAACACCAAAATCTGCAATAAATCCTTCACAAGGCAGCACACCCAGAGCATAAGTAGATAGATTGTATGTGCCCCCAAAATCGTTCTTTTATAGACTTTTAATGGCCCACGATAGTTTTAACTAAATCATGATGAAAAAGCCAAACACGCAAAGTTTTTTTTCGTAATTTACAGAACTCCCATACGTAGGCTTTTTGATTCATGAATTCAGCTTTTAGTTGTTTTATTGCTGTCACCTAATTATAGCCTTTGGATGCATATGCGTTTTGGAGAATCAATCTTGACCATTAATTTATCATAATGAAAAACATGTGCATGGCTGTAAATTAGAGTTTTAGTTTTGAGGATTGATACTTGGTCATATGGTAAAAAGTGTTATACACCAACAGATAGCTCTTCTGAAGCTTTTCAAGAATATGTAATATTACTTTTTTACCATCTTTGGCCATATTGACCATTTCCATTTCTCGGAAATGGTGATTTAGGGTTTGCTGGAATTTTGGGTTTAATGCACAATTGACATTGTTTCCAACAGAAACTTTTTCAATGTATGGGTGTTATAAGTCTCATGAGGTCATGACAGACCGTATTTGTGCAAAGAAATGCTGAATGAGAAATGTACACTGCATACCCTGCTAATCTTCGTTTATCAAAAGAAGTCTACTTTATCCAGAATTATTGAGTTCTGTATATGCAGTGCATGCATTCTCGAATTTGGATATCATTTCAGGAATTTCTTGCTCAAGGTCACAATTAGCATACATTTGCATGGCTCATTGGTTCTCTATTTTTGTGTGTAGGGTGGTTGTTTCAAAGTGTAAGCCGAATCCTGGCCATTATGCTATTGCTGCCTTAGAACAGCGTTGTAAGAAGGATGGGAAAGTATTTTCATTGCTTACACAGGTATTTTCTTTCATTTATCATTGTAATCAAATCGTGCTCAATTTATAAGTTCAGACAGTAGTGAAGATCTTTGCAAAAATCTGTGTAGAAGCCAAAATAAAACTGTGTTCCAAAAAAGTAGATGACTTCATGGAAGCCTTTTTGTTTTCGTTCAATATTTCTGTTGCAGTCCTTTGAAACTCAAAACAGTTGGGCACATTGAAGGCGAAACATCATTGATGCTGTAGCCTGTTACAGATCAGCCATGTGATCCCCAGTTAACAGATTTTCAAGCGTTAAGGAATGAAATAAAAAAGAAAGAATCTCTTGGTGATAATGTAATGTAGAAAGGGATGAGCCTTGTATTGCCATTGTATCCCAATGATAAAATCAGATATTCCTTCTGTGGGTCCAAGGATGGAAACTTCTTTGTTATCATACTCTTTGATATCATGCTTCTATTTTCAAAGGAAAAAAGTGATATTACTCTAGATCCATTCAGTGCTTTATTTGTATAACAAGTTTATGCTGTGTGATGTGCCCAAACCCAGAGAATATCTGGATGGGTGCCTATAGTTTAATGTTTGACCAAGTGTGGAGTGTCTGCCAGTGTGAACAGGGGCACCTCAAAAAAGTCTATAAATAGTACCCCAGGGCTTATTCGTTATTCATTCCTTGTATGAGGCACATGGACTCTTGGCCCTTGGTGAAGTCTCTCGCATACGCGTTGTCGTGGTGTTCGGTGAAAGGAGGGGTAGGAATGGCATGAATTCAATGTCACAAAACATAGGCTTCTAGTGTGTTCACATTGTCGTCGAGTTTTTGCATGCCTTAAGGGTGCACATAAGGCGTAGAGCATAGAGTTCTTTGTCTTTTTATTTGTTAAAAGAGAGAGTTGGAGGATTAACACTATTCATCACGTTTAATGAAGAACTCATTTACGTAAATTGATCCAAGTACTTAAGGTTCACAAGCTTTGATATGGATTTCCAAGTAGGCTAAGAATGTTGAGCTCATGTTTGAGGCTTCGTTTATTTGGAGAAGCAAAGATCTATTTCCAAACACTTTCATTCTAACAAGCATAAGAATTTACGAAGTTTATTTTAATGTTAGTGAGAATACCTCATGAAGTTTCAAAAGGAATCTTTGCCTTATCATAGAGGTAACAAGAACAAAACACAGGTTACTTTAAACTTATGCGAATGGAAACATTTCTCTGTAATGCAAACATTTCTATGGCTCCCTTACGTCTCTTTCACACATGCAGGCACATATAGTATAAATGCTTGTATTTCTTGTTCACTCATTACATGTGTTACCAGTTTCATATGCAACATATTTCGTTTCTGATGACTGTAAGATCATGCAGTTTCTCGTGACATGCGTACAGGAGAAATTTAGAGGGAGAAGGAAAAAAGAAACATGATTTTATTTCATTAATAAAGCACAACGTTCCTGCACAAAGGTATTGTGTCTTGACAATGCAACATCCATGTTAACTACCGCTTTTTCAAGCCTTTGGATTGTGAGGGCAATAGTTTCAGATTCTTTCAGCGTTCCTCATGATTTTTAGTCCGATCTTTTTCCATTACTTGAATCACAGTAAAGAACTTTTAAGTGCCAAATTTCCTCACCACAGTACTTTCCGTACGTCCTTATTGCTATACTACTCTAAAAGCGTTTATTAAAATTGAAGCATTCAACGTCAAATTCAACACGAGCTTTAGAACCTCCTAACTATAAACTCATGAGAGAACAGAGTTGAAAAAAAAACCTGTAACAATTACTCTTCTCAAGCTTGCGTATAGATGTAACTTGTCTCAGCAACTTAATCTGCGTGCAACTCAGTTTCGCATATGGACATGAGAGTATGATGATTTCTAGATATGCACGCTCGCTTTAACCATCAGTAATGAATGAACAGTTTCGAGACAATCCAACACTCATTTTTTTTTGGCAACCTTTTCGTTCTCCATCAAGGCAGACAAAAAATCTGATGGAATTTGTTGTGTAAAAGCAACTAATAGGGCCGAACGTCAGTAGCTTTTGAACATCCTGGACACCAGCCCCTGTTGTCTTCCTTGCAGATGTAAGAGTCCTGTTTTCTCCTCTGTTCCGGCAGTATCGAGCCCTCCGAATTCTCGTCCAGCCGCTCCAGATTCTAGAGTACTTGATCCTCTCAGATACACACATAAATCTGCCTCCCCGTACTGAGTAACACCATCTTCGTTAGCGCTGATCTTCCCTGCTTTGCGAGGCTACACTCGTGAATATATGCAAGCCTGATGCTACTCCCTCTGCGATCCTCAATCTCTCCTGTTTTGAATCGCCTTCCAGCAGCAGAGATGGACCCAAGATTTGTTCGAGAGACTTCACTTCTTTTGTTAAGACCCTTTTTCAACCATAACACCAGCCCCACGCCATAGCTTGTGAGCTGCAATGCAGGGGACCTGCCTGTCAGTAGCTCTATGAGCACAATTCCGTATGCATAGACATCCCACTTCTGTATAGGCTTGCCATCCAGAGAGCACTCCGATGCCTTGTCTCTTGCGCTCTCTCTCTGTGTTTCTCTGCATCATTATCATCTCTTCTATCCTTTGAAAAAGAATCCCAGCCCTCCTCTCGAATGTCTCGCTTTTGCCGCCTGCAAGATGCCATCCTCTTGACCACACGCCGATTCCGATCCCCTTCTTCTAGATTGCCATCTCTCTTGTTTTAGAAGGCTTCCTTTCCTTCGTAGCCATGATGCCCACACATAATGGATAAAATCAAGATCTTCATAATGAGCTGGGTCAAAGATTTCAAAAAGAAATTCTTGAATGATCCTCAACTTCACACATCTAGATATGACCACAAAACAAGAGTCCACAATCTGCCAAGGGCTGAACGAGTGGCCATAAGGTCTTCGAGATGCAGCTGAGGTGATTTTTCCAATTTGGGAAGACAAGATGACAATGGTTACAATTATAGATATGACTGCCAAAACCTGAACCGATGTTGTTGTTGGAACTATATCACCATAACCAACTCTTGACACCTGACTATCCGAAAAAGTTGTAATAAGTAAATAAATCTTGATCCTTTTCGTGGGCTATTAGAAGCTCCACAATGCCCCTTATGGTTAATTACTAAGCCCGCCTTCGAATCTCGACCTCATCCACCCCCTCTGAACCTGTGCATCCTCCGGATGCACCACATCAATCTTCATTTATGCATCTGCAACACTTTTGAAAATTCAAAGGAAATGAGAAGAATCAAGTGCATGGGCATACGAAGTCATTGTGTCTATGCACGGCCATGTAATGGACCCTCTTTATGCATACTTTACATGCATCGACAAACATAATGGTGGAAAGAGGAGATATCAAGCTTTCGATGGTGAGGTTTTCCCATTCAGACTCGAGGTGAATTTTGATCATGCATCTTCAATTTAGCTCATGTGCAATTAGATGTGCATCTATGGGATTGAAAATTTTATGCACATATATATTTATGCATGCATACTTTAGGTGCAAGAATTCACAATTATGGTGGGAGTATGGAAATGCTTTTCATGGCTTCTACTTAAAGAACCTCTCCACTCATTACTTCCACTCTCAAATGCAATCATTTTTGTTCTCTCACAACTCCTCTCACTTTCACTCAAGGCTTAACATGCTTTTATTTATGATATTTACAAATATATCTCATGTGCAATTGATTGTGCATCTATGGGAATTGAAACATGTGCTCTTCGCAACTTAAATCATGCATACTTTATATGCAATGCAACTCAAAAATGGATGCGAAAAAAGGTTTGCTTCACAGGAGAGCTAAGAAAAAAGATGGCTTTATGATCTTCACTTCACTTCCCATTTCCATCGCCTTCCTTCGATCTTCTTCTGCATTCAAACACTGAACACGTGATAAGAAATATCGAATCAAAATATTCATATGTACACATGCAATCCACGATAACACTTCACGAATATCTATTCTTAATATGGTATGTATAGATGATTCAAAAACCGTTGCTCTTTTAACGATCCATTCGAATTCCTGATTCGTAATCGGCTCCAAATCTTCACCTGTACTCATAAACTCAGGAAACATATCAGTAGCATCATATTCAAAAAGATTATTTGAAAAAAATTTCATCTACTTGAATCCTAGATACACTTACTTCTTCTACTTATTTATATATTTATTTATTTATTTACGTATTTGTTTATTTATTTATATATTTATTTATTTATTTACTTATTTTATATATTTATGTATTTTATTTATTTAACTTATTTATATATGTGTTTGTTTATTTATTTATTTATTTATATTTATTTTTATTTATTCATGTATTTACTTGTATTTATTTATTTATTTATTTATATTTTATTTGTATTTATTTATTTATTTCATTTATGTATTTATTTATTTATGTATTTATATATTTATTTATATATTTACTTTTATCTATCTTAGAAAATCAAAACATAATTATTAAGTATTTACATACTCATATTTACAGAAGTCACTTTTGAATTTCTTGTGAATTCAAGAAATTCCTTTCCATTAGATTTTCACAAATAAATGCTCTCCAAAGAAGCTATGTTTCAAGATTAGCCATCTCTGAATCGCATCGATTAGAGATGCACTCTTAAATATGGTGGATATGTAAACAAGCCACCTTATTTGCTTGTCTATCTCTTTGCGGCTTGATCGACATGCATAACATTTCGTAAATCTAAGAATCCATGTTTCAATTGCTTGACCATAGGATTCTTTGTTCAAGATACTTTCAAATTCATCATATATAGAATAAAAAACGCATGTATAAGGAGTTTGAAATTTGAACATATTTGTTTCATCATTAAAACACTCTTGTAAACACACATTTTTGTCTTTTTCATATTTTAAATCATTTGAAGGAATTTCATCCTTCTCTTCATCCTCTATTGTATTCCCATCTTTATGAGGATCGGTTTCTTGGATCAACTTGTTTGAATCCCACTTCGGGCGGAAGTGTCCATCACATTCGGACAATGAATGATATTCATCTTTGAAATCTTTAATGAGATCATCCGTTCTACCCGAGTTCCAGATATTATAAGGTCTGCTTCTTCTTTCAACCTATACATGAACTCTTCATCGTCATCTTTGTCATGATCCCAATTTATTTCTCCTTCAAGGTGAGGAGACTCTATATCCTCATAGTCAAGAAATTTATCTTCAGTGTCACTAGAGTCTTGTTTATTGAGATCAAACTCTTCATAATTTGAAAAATCTCTAGGACTATGGATATAGTTTGAAAGAAACTCAATTTCTTTATTTGCAATGCCATCATAAAATTGTGCATTCATCTCCATGGATTCTTGTTCATTTTCTTCAGAAGATGAACTTAGGACATATTCTTCATATACTTCATGAGTTACTGATTCTTGCTCGAGTGTCTTATCATATACAAGCACTTCAGTACCTAATCTTGATTCAATTAGATCTTTATTTATTTGACAATTTTTAGAGTCATTTGAATCAATCTTCTCACAATCATTCTCCTTAGGTAGCATGTTATCATGAAATTTTTCATACACTTCAATAAGTGCTACGTCTATCTCTTCATGCATAATTTCTTCAGTGCATGAACTCGACTCATCATAATCTTCTTTGACATTCGCATCAATATTTAGAGGATGAATTAGTGGTGATTTCTCATCCCCCTCATGGTCATTGATATCTCCCTTTACATAGAGTGCAACCTTATTTAGATGCATATCATTATATTGAACCTCACTCATTAACTCATTATTACTTCCATGAATAGGTATACACTCTTGTATCTCTAAATGCTCATTCAATATGGAACCACTCAAGAGTATATCACAATCTTGATCTTGATTTGGACTTTCCATAGACTCAACATCATGCTTATCATCGTCTCTACGCAGTTCACTATCTAGAGGACTCTTCATTTGTATGTCCTCCCGATTAGCATCATGCTCACTTTGAGTCTCTTCACATAATTTAGTTGTTAGATCATATCCTGTATTTGATTCATGTACTTGGACATCACTATCAACTATCATCGAATCACATCCAAACTCTTGTTTATCATCATCGCTTGACGATGCATCTTGAGCTTTACTTTCAGACAGATATATTAGATTTTCTTTCTGTACTATATCTTTTATCATCATTTGGTCATCTTTAAGCCTTGTAGATTCCTCTAACTCTTTATTTATATCTTGGATTATTTCTAAATTTATTTGTTTATCCTCCAATGGATGTGAGGGGTATAGGAGCACAAGTGAAGCCTCATCATGATTTCTTTTTGTCTTTTGTTGGTTTTTGATTTGGTTGATATTTGGTTTTTGTTTGATTTGGTTTTGATCGGCTTCCACATGCCCCTTTGCTCCTTCCATCATCAAAGTTTGTGCGTATATAGCACTTGAAGATGTAATCATTGTAGAGAAGCCTACACGCTCTTTGCACCTTGTAACATTAGAGGTCATATCGATCGCACTTTTCGAGTTTTCTTGATAACATTTATCATTAGGATGTGTATCAAGCTCATGTATATTTGTTTTATGTCAAGTGGGGTCTCTATAACTTGATGGGCTTCAATGTTATTCACAAGCAGTAAGATATTTGGAGTTTGAGTATCGTCTTTATCTTCATGAAGATCAACTCTCCAATCATTTCGAAACTTTTCAAACATTTGCTGCTTTCTAATATATCTTATTACAGCATCATGAACAAGTGTTCAATCCTTTGTGAGCCCCGATTTGGAGTCTAGGTCTTGCAAATACGAAATTAGTTCTTCTCGTACTCTAACATCTATTACCTGTAGGAATAAGAACACCCTTTCATGCATTATACATCTCTGGACATACTCGGACATATCTTCGAATTGCTTCTCAAACTCTTTTTTAACTTCTAGGATCGGTTGATTCTTGGATATATGAACCCACTTCAGGAAAGACTTACGAGTCACTTTGTCTATGTCCTCAAGCATGAACTGCTTGAGGAACATCGATTTGTATTGCAACCATGTCATATGGTTTATTTGTATGAGTTGATCGCGTAAACTATACTCACACACATAGGCAAAGTTTTCGCATAATTCCATATCCGTCATCGGAGTCAAACCAACACTTAAGTACGTTGCCTCAAGTTCGTATTCTCTACAGAACCTAGACATGTTCTTTCCAATGAAAAATCCGCATCGCTTGATTAATCGGTCATTAAGTGATTGGATAGTTTTTTGTCGTCTATCCTCTTCTTGAAAGAGAACGAATTGTGCTATAAGGTCTTCCATTTTCAATTTTTGCTAGACTCTACGTCTATAGCTCTAAATCTATTCACCCCCTCCTCTCACGTCGGGTTCACCAGGTATGTCGCGGGGTTCGGTGTAAGGAGGGGGTAAATAGATTTAGAGCTATAGGCGTAGAGTCTATCAAAGATAAAAAATGAAAGATCTTATAGTACGATTCGTTCGCTTTCAAGAAGAGGATAGACGACAAAAAGTTATCCAATCGCTTAATGACCGATTAATCAAGCGGTGCGGATTTTTCATATGGAAGAACATATCTAGGTTCTGTAGAGAATACGAACTTGAGGTAAAGTACTTAGGTGTTGGTTTGACTTCGATGACGGATGTCGAATTATGCGAAAACTTTGCCTATGTGTGTGAGTACAGTTTACGCAATCAACTCATACAAATAAACCATATGACATGGTCGCAATACAAATCGATGCTCCTCAAGCAGTTATGCTCAAGAACATAGACAAAGTGACTCGTAAGTCTGTCCTGAGGTGGGTTCATATACCCAAGAATCAACCGATCCTAGAAGTTAAAAAAGAGTTCGAGAAGCAATTCGAAGATATGTCCGTGTATGAACAGAGATGCATAATGCATGAAAGGGTATTCTTGTTCCTACAAGCAATAGATATTAGAGTCCGAGAGGAGTTAATTCAATCTCTACAAGATCTAGATTGCGAATCTGGACTCATAGAGGATTGGACACTTGTTCATGATGCTGTAATAAGATATGTTAAGAAGCAACAAATGTTTGAAAAATTTCGAAATGATTGGAGAGTTAATCTTCATGAAGATAAAGATGATACTCAAACTCTAAAGTATTTTACCACTTGTGAATAACATTCAAGTCCATCAAGTTATAGAGACCCCATTTGGGCATGAAGCAAATATGCATGAGCTTGATACACATGCTAATGGTAAGTGCTATCAAGAAAATTTTAAAAGTGCGATCGATATGAGCTCTAATGTTACAAGGTGCCAAGAGCCTGTAGGCTTCTCTACAATGATCACATCTTCAAGTGCTATATATGTACAAACTTTGATGATGGAAGGAGCAAAGGGGCATGTGGAAGCCGATCAAAACCAAATCAAACAAAAACCAAATATAAAGCAAATAAAAAACGAACAAAAGCCAACAAGAAATCATGATGAGGCTTCACTTGTGCTCCTAAAACCCTCACATCCATTCGAGGATAAACAAGTAAATTTAGAAATAATCCAAGATATAAATAAAGAGTTAGAGGAATCTACAAGGCTGAAAGATGATCAAACGGTGATAAAAGACGAAGTGCAAGAAGAAAATGTAATATATCTATCTAAAGATCAAGCTCTAGATGCATCATCAAGCGATGATGCTAAACAAGATTTGGGACGTGATTCGATGATAGTTGATAGTGATATTCAAGTATATGACTCGAATACAATAAATGATTCAATAATTAAATTGTGTGAAGGGACTCCAAGGGAGCATAATGCTAATCGGGAGGACATACAAATCAAGAGTCCTCTAGATAGTGATATGTATGCAAATGCTGATAAGCATGATGCTAAGTCTATGGGAAGTCCAAATAAAAATCAAGATTATGCAAAACTCTTAAGTGATGCCACATTGAATGATCATTCAAAAGTAGATAAAAGTGGTTCTATCCATGAGAGTAAGAATGAGTTACTGATTAAGCTTCAGTATAATGATATGCATGTGAATAATGTTGCACTCCATAAAAAGAGAGACATGCATGACCATGAGCAGGATGAAGATACTCTATTAATTGATCCTCCACATATTGATATGAATTTCAAAGACGATCATGATTTGTTGAGTCCATGCACTGAAGAAATCGTGCATGAAGAGATGGAAGTAGTACTTATTGAAGTGCATGAAAAATTTCATGATAGCTTGCTACCTAAGGAGAATGATTGTGAGAAGATTGATTCAAATGACTCTGAAAACTGTCAAATGAATAAAGATCTAATTGAATCAAGCTTAGGTACTGAAGTGCTCATATATGATGAGACATTCAAGCAAGAATCAATAACTGATGAAGTGTATGAAGAATATGGCCTAAGGTCATCTTCTGAAGAAAATGAACAAGAATCGATAGAGATGAATGTAGAGTTCTGTGATGGCATTGAAAGTAAAGAAATCGAGTTTCCTTCAAATTATATGCCTAGTCCTAGAGAGTTTTTAAATTGTGAAGAGTTTGATCTCAATAAGCAAGATTCTAGTGACACTGAAGATGAAGGATTTCTTGACTATGAGGATATAGAGCCCCTTCACCTTGAAGGAGAAATAAATTGGGTTCATGACAAAGATGACGATGGAGAGTTCCTGGATAGGTTGGAAGAAGATGAAGACCTTATAATCTCTGGAACTCGGATAGAACGGGATGATCTCATTAAAGACTACAAAGATGAATATCGTTCATTGTCCGAATGTGATGAACACTTCCGTCCGAAGTGGGATTCAAACGAGTTGATCCAAGAACCCCATCCTGATAAAGATGGGAATACAATAGAGGATGAAGAGAAGAATGAAATTCCTTCAAATGATTTCAAATATGAAAAAAACCAAAATGTGTGTTTACAAGAATGTTTTAATGATGAAACAAATATGTTCAAATTTCAAACTCTTTATACATGTGTTTTTGATTCTATATATGATAAATTTGAAAGTATCTGGAACAAAGAATCCTATGGTCAAGCAATTGAAACATGGATTCTTAGAATTACGAAATACTATGCATGTCGATAAAGCCGCCAAGAGATAGACAAGCAAATAAGGTGGCTTGTTACATATCCACCATATTTATGAGTGAAGCTCTGATCGATGCGATTCAGAGATGACTAATCTTGAAACATAGCTTCTTTGGAGAGCATTTATTTGTGAATATGTATTGGAAAGGAATTTCTCGAAATAAAAAAATAAAAATAAAATCAAAAGTGACTTTTGTAAATATAAGTATGTAAATACTTAATAATTATGTTTTGATTTTTTGAGATAGATAAAAGTAAATATAAAAATAAATAAATAAATAAATCAATAAATAAATAAATAAATAGATATATAAATACATAAATAAATAAAGAAATAAATAAATACATAAATGAAATAAATAAATAAATACAAATAAAATATAAATAAATAAATAACCAAATAAATACAAGTAAATACATGAATAAATAAATAAAAACATGAATAAATAAATAAATAAATAAACACATATATAAATAAATTAAATAAATAAATAAATAAAATAAATACATAATTATATAAATAAATAAACAAACAAATAAATATATAAATAAATAAATACGTAAATAAATAAATAAATATATAAATAATCAGAAGAAGTAAGTGCATCTAGTATTCAAGTAGATGAAATTTTTTCAAATAATCTTTTTGATTATGATGCTACTGATGTGTTTTTTGAGTTTATGAGCATAGGTGAAGATTTGAAGCCAATTGCGAATTGAGAATTCGAATGGATTGTGAAAAGAGTAACAGTTTTTGAATTGCTTGTACATAACGTATTGAAAATAGATATTCGTGAAGTGTTACCGTGGATTGCATGTGTACATAGGAATATTTTGATTCGATATTTCTTATCACGTGTTTAGTGTTTGAATGCAGGAGAAGATTGAAGGAAAGCGATGGAGAGTAAAGCAGAGTTCAGAAAAGCCTTGTCTTTTTTCTTAGTTCTCCTGTTAACCAAAATCTTTTTTTCGCACCTATTTTTGAGATGCATTGCACTCCAAATATGCATGTAAAAATGTATGGAAAACACGTCTTTCAAATTCCATAGAAGCACGTCCATATGCACAATTAGATAGGTAAATATCATTGAAAAAGAATAAATCAAGTTTTGAGTGAATAAAAAGACTAGTTCTGAGTAAGGAACCAAAATCTTTTTTTCGCACCTATTTTTGAGATGCATTGCACTCCAAATATGCATGTAAAAATGTATGGAAAACACGTCTTTCAAATTCCATAGAAGCACGTCCATATGCACAATTAGATAGGTAAATATCATTGAAAAAGAATAAATCAAGTTTTGAGTGAATAAAAAGACTAGTTCTGAGTAAGGAAGAGTGATTGCATCTGTAAGAGAGTGGAGTTGAGAGTGATGTGAGCTTCCTTGCTTAGATACCATGAAACTTCGATTTCCGCACCATTTTTGTTTTCCCTTCATGCACCTAACACATGCATAAACGAAATGTAAAGAGCACGACTATTTTTAAACCGTAGGTGCACGCTTGATTGCACTTGTAATGAGTTGTATATCCATGATGAAAATGTGAGTTCAATCTGAGTGTGAAGCCTCATCATCGAATGCCTGATACCTCCCTTATTTGCACCATGCCGTTTTTTATGCACCTAGAATATGCATATGTAGGGCCCATTACATGGCCATGCATAGGAACATTTGTTTTAGGCCGTGCGCTTGAATTTTCACAATGATTTGTAGATACAAAGATCGATGGTGGCGCATCCGGAGGATGCACAGGTTTAGAGGGGGTGGATGTGGTCGAGATTCGAAGTCGGGCTTAGTAATCAACCATAAGGACACAGTGGATCTTGAGGCTCGAATTGTGACAAGAACATGCATATCGATGATATTGTCCTTGTTCTTGCAATCCCATGTGGTGTCAGATGCCTTGCTACTATAAATGTGGTGTTTGCCATTGTGTTTACTCTTATGGTGCTCTTTTTGGAATCTAGCATCCTCATACTACAAACAGATTGTAGTCAAACCCTGTTTTGATGCTATGAAATGATATGCTGGGTTTTGCTTTCCTTTATGGTGGTACATATTTCTCATTACGGAGAAAGGCTGCTGTAATCATGGACGAAGGTGAATATCACGGAAGTAGAACAATGAGAATTGAGGGGGAGAGGAAGGTTTTACTGCCATATTTGGTACGGCAGATTCGAGAAGAAAAAAAGGCACGTTTGTTTTGGGGGGAGACCTGTTGGTTCAGCCGCCATCATCCAGAGTCGAAGTTTTTTTGGCTCGTTGTGCGGTCAGGAGGAAGGCATCTTGCAGGCGGCAGAAGGGAGACATTCGAGAGGAGGGCTGAGGATCGAAGAAATGATCACTCATCTTCGCCAGGAAGACAGCAGAGAGCTGATGATGTATCATACATGCCTTCGGGGATTCTTTTTCAAAGGATAGAAGAGATGATAATGATGCAGAGAAACACAGAGAGAGCGCAAGAGACAGGGCATCGGAGTGCTCTCTGGATGGAAAGCCTATACAGAAGTGGGATGTCTATGCATACAGAATTGTGCTCATAGAGCTACTGACAGGCAGGTCCCCTGCATTGCAGCTCACAAGCTATGGCGTGGAGCTGGTGTTATGGTTGAAAAAGGGTCTTAACAAAAGAAGTGAAGTCTCTCGAACAAATCTTGGGTCCATCTCAGCTGCTGGAGGGCGATTCAAAACAGCTATCGGCACAATCATCTGCATAGAGCTGAACGTTGACTGAGAGATTGAGGATCACAGAGGCAGTAGCATCAGGCTTGCATATATTCACGAGTGTAGCCTCGCAAAGCAGGGAAGATCAGCGCTAACGAAGATGGTTACTCAGTACGGGGAGGCAGATTTATGTGTGTATCTGAGAGGATCAAGTACTCTTGAATCTGGAGCGGCTGGAGGAGAATTTGGAGGGCTCGATACTGCGGGAACAGAGGAGAAAACGGGACTCTTACATCTGCAAGGAAGACAACAGGGGCTGGTAAGCCATAAAGCTATGAACATTTTGTGGCAAAATAAGATGGTAAGGGTAAATCGAGAATGAATGATTAAGAAGCGAAGAATCAAGTTCGATAGGGCAGTTTGGATGCATGGATCCATTTTTCAAATGAGTGTATCCATAGCACACAAAAGGTAAGTGAAAGATCACCTCTTGGTGACATTGTGATTGTCCAAGACGAAAGTAAGTGATTGAAACTTGCACCCATCATTTGTGAGCAAGAGTCTAACCCACATAAAATAAACCTTACAGTCTTATAATACAATCAAAATCCTCCCATCGAGCACTTGCCCAAAGGGTATAACAACCAATCATGATTTTCTAGATGTAATCTTATGTGTTGATGGGTTTGAAGTTGAAATTTGTCCACTTATAGTGATCATCTAGTCTCAACGAGAAAGATCAGATCAGTCTACATGGTAATATGGTATCCATTCTATCGTTTAGAATGGGCATATAGTGCGCTATTGAAGTTCCTGTATATGAATCATAAGAGGACTAGATATCTCATAGGAAACGAATCACTAATTTAGTGGTCATCCATCACTGCTGACCCTCCCATCTGTATGGTGTATTCTTTGCTCCTTGCAAGCTTGAAGGACTTGTGGCAAACATGGTTGCTCTTGCTTTGTTTGCGTTATGGTAAAAAATGTGATTCCTCTTTAATATTGAATGTAAATGGGATTGCAATTTGCCAATCAACTCCACTAGAATGGTCCCCTTTTTCAAAAAAGTATGCTATGATTTGGAATCTCTAAATTGTTCTGCCAGTATTATCTTCTTTGGTGCATTCATTCTAACCTCCAAAATTTGGACGTGCAAGAAATAGGGATTTTGTTAAGCATTATTCCTGATTGAAGTATAATTTTGTCCTTGAGATGGTGGGCTTGGTTAAACTTTCTCTGATGATGTCTCTTTCTTCACCTTTTTTATTTTTCATTTCAGTACTTACCTATCCATATTGTATTTCTTTCATTTCTTTTTTTATCCCTTTTTTTTTAATTTCTGTCTCTTTCCAGTGATGTCTTTTGTGCCAGTTATTTCTCCTGGATGAGCAAAATATGTATGAATTTCTTTTATGAACCTTGCATTTTGCATTTTGCATTTTTCTTGAAACTTCTTGTGCATCCTTCACTTGCTTGTATTCTGAGCATGGTCAAACTCTTTTTTTGGGGTTGTAAACCACTTTGATAAGAGCTTCTCTTTTTCATTGGTTGGGATAATTTGGTGAACCCTTTCCATGAGGTTTAGGTGTGATCGGTTCATGAAGGTCGCATAATTTTCTGTATGCATCATTTGCAAATCCCTAGCAGCTTTGGGGCTCCTGAATAAGGGGCTGGATGCCCTTATACGCTGTTCTAGGATTTGCTTGTACTTCTCCATTATTTAATCTTGTCCTTCTCCAACTCTTGTAATTTACCAAACATTCAGCACTAGCAATGAATGGCATAAATTTTACCTCTCTTGCATGAGAGGGGACATAGTTGAAGGGAGGGAGCTCTTGCAGGTTGTCTTGAATATTGTTCAAACAAGTAGATTGTAATTTATTTCAATACAGTGATCTATTTCTTTCATGTGTTTTGTTCAGAATATCGATGGGCTTCACCAAGAATCGGGGAGTACAGCAGTAGAATTGCATGGATCTCTGTGGAAAACTCGGTGCCTCACTTGTGAGAATGTAGAAGAGAATCGTGACATGCCTATCTGTCCAGCTCTTGATGGAAAGGTATGGTGATTGAAGTGGTTAGACTCAAGTGCATCATGTTCATGTAGGCTGAGCTTATGATTGTTTTATTATGTCATCAAATACATGATTATACATTTAGGGAGCACCTGATGTTGACGTGAAAGATGCTCGTATACCAACAATAGAGCTTCCTCGCTGTAAAAAGTGCAATGGACTTTTGAGGCCACATGTGGTATGGTTTGGAGAAAGTCTCTTTCCTGAAGTTCTTAAGCAAGCATATGATGCTCTTTACCATTGTGACCTTCTTCTGGTTGTCGGGACATCAGCAGTTGTGCAGGTTAGGCCATAAGCCATTAGTCCTATTCCCATAGTGCATACTAATTGAGAATTTGAGTTTAAATTTGTTCAGCATTATTTGTGTAGCCTGCAGCAGGGTTTGCACCAATTGTAAAAGGAGGTGGTGGATATGTTGCGGAATTCAACATAGAGGATACTCCAATAAGCAGGGCTTGCAGGTTGGCCACAAATGCATTTTAAAGTTTTTGTCTGTTAGATCTGATGGTATTAATTTTGAGCTCTGTGCCCGTACATATTATATGGGCTGTGTGTGTTTCAAACTGACAAAGACTGCTTCAGATGCATTAAGTACATTCATTGTGCTGGAAATCTAGACTTCGTGCAATACAGCTGCATTTGTTTACTTTATTAAGACAGCCATCATATCAATCAGCACTCACCACTTCAATTGTTCCTCCTTTTCAATGCATTAATCTAAACAAATCATGTCTTATGAATCGCTCTCCAGTTATCAATCTTTATTTTCTCTCATTATTATAAATTGAAGTCCAAAAAGCATCATGTGAAAGTCAAAACAGCACAGAATAGCAGTTGCTAATGCATAAAAGAGTAAAAGAACTTGATAATGCGTGAATATTATGTTTCTGTTAGTTAAGGCTTTCTAATTCAGCTTGCATGAGAAGGAATAAATGCAGATATATTTTCTCGATCGGTGATCCAGCTATAGGGCTTAATGAGTCAGTTCTCATAAGCAGTAGGCTGTACGATCAAGGAGAAAATTTTCAAAGGAAATGGTCTTTGAATTAGTTCATTATTTTTGCAGCACCATTCCATTGATTCATGAATTTAGTGAACTTCAAATGTTTAGGCATTAGATCAGAACTTCATGAAATAATGTCAGTGCACATCATTGCATGGATTTTTTGCCCCCTCCTTAATATGTAAGATCCTCTTTTCTTTCTCTTTTTGTTTGTCCTCCTCCCTCCCCTTCTTTTCTTCTCTCATTTCCCTTCCCCCAAAAAAGTTTCAAGTTTCAAGGGAAATCTGGAGAGACTCTTGTACGTGCTCTTGGGCTTGGACTTGATGAACTCGGGCAAACTGAAGCAACAACATCTTGAAGGTAGAAGATAGAATTTTTTCCTACCATAAGAAGCAGAATGTGGAGAAAACAAATAAGTATATATTTCAAAGGTATAAAAAAGGTTCAAGTTTGAGAGGAGTGAAATTTGTATGCCTATGGATAGTGGGCCATGTCACTCCTAAATAATCATTGTAGTATGTAATTTGACACATTGAACTTTGTCAATATTATCCTTTTGGTTTTTAAAATTCTGGCAGCATAGTCATGCAGCATAATAATGGTCTGGGATCTGTGTATATGAAGGATTACAGATACATGATATCCACTTTGAGCAACTCATTGCTCGCCTTTGAAAAGATTCATTTAAGTACTACTGACAAGAGTCTCAATGCAATGTTTAATATCCTATATTTCTCCTTCAGAACCCCTGATTTATTTATTTGTTCATTTTTCGAAAAACAAAACCATTGAACATTAATATATCATAAATTATGTATATATTTTCATAATGTCTATATGCAGACAAATTCGATTATGAGAAATTTTGTTTAGTAATGGTGGAATGGCTACAAAGCTCGAGGAAAACACCCTCACCTCTTGGATAGGGCATCCATTTTGGATTCCATTTGGAACCTTGCATTAATTTCCAAAGGTAGGTTAATTTCTATAATTTTTTTCTTTGTGTTCATCTGGATGATATCTATCTGTCTATCTCTCTCTTTGTTTGTCTGTGTGTTTGTCCATGTATGTATTTATTTGTCTCTCTCTCTCTCTATCTCTCTCTCTCTCTCTCTCCTGGACTTTCTAGCAGATGGATTCATCCAGAGACCATGCTACATGGACACATACATGCGGCATGCCTCATTATTCAACGTAAGCGATTGGCCTGTTGAGGGTTTCATCACACAGACTAGAGATTGAGACTGGCAGAGCAGCAAACACTCCCAGAGAGGATAGGATCTGTTGGATATGTGGGATAGAGATAGAGGATGAGGAGCATTTTGTATGTAGGTGCAGGGCTTACGAGGATATCAAGAGCAGATATGAGGCTCTATTTGCAGGACACCCTACCAATGTCACACGGGGACGCATCCCCGGGCCCTAGGGACGCCGGGACGCCGTCCTCGAAGCCAAATCTATGGGGACGCCGAACCGGGACGGTTGGTATCCCCTTGAACACTCATGTAACAGGTTTCCGTCCCCGGGACGCGTCCCGGAGACGATTTCATGTTATAAATCTGTATGGGGACGCCTATCTTGGGACGGACCGAGAAATGGAAGGTTTTTCTTGTTGAAAAACTTCAATATTCAAGCTTGAATACTTAGCAAGTTAGCATATATGTCTTGGGTTCCAAAAAGGTTCTCCCAAGCCTATTTGCAAGCATTAAAAGAGGCATTGTAGCACCTCAAGGCTCAAGCCTCAAATTATGAATACACATTAAAGCTTCAGCCTTTTATGCTCAACAGTACCCTTCAACCTTGCATATTGAGATTTGAGCAGCCCCCTCCACCCTCTTAGTCCTCTCTTGAGTCTTCAAGTCTATGATCTTTTATGAAATGAGGATGAAACACGTGACTTTTGACTCTCGAATCTTTGACATTTGTTCTCATTATCATGTGATATTTCATTTGTTCATTGAGTCTCAATTGAAAACTCTTATTATTAATATGATATGATGACAATGATAACACTGTAGTATCTCTCTTTTTGACATGATGAAATACATATGACTTTTGATGTATATGATGTCTATGATGTTATGCCTATGATGTCTATGATGTTATGTCTCTCGACTGGAGAGTCAGCTTTGAATGTTCAACGAGCTTCATATATGTTTCCACCTAAAAACACCTTTTTTCTATAATATTGCTTTTATTGGTCTTTTCATATGCTAACCCATCCATTGTACATGACTTTCATTTGATATTTTTAAGAAAATCAACATTTTTTAGTGCCGTCCCGGGGACGCGTCCCCGGGACACCCTAGGCTCCGTCCCCGTCCCCGGGACACCACCGTTCCCGGGACCCGTCCCCGTCCCCTGGTGACTTTGCACCCTACCCTTCATGAGATCATGGCCTCTAGAGATCAACATCAGTTAGGATGGGTCTTACTAGAGATGCATAGCCACAGAGATTCCCTGCTCCAGCCCACCTCGGCGGCTCTGACGAGAGGGAGACAGATTCAGCTCACGGATTTCTTCGTAACACGGCATGCACCAGCCCTTCCCACCAGATGTCCCACAGAGAGGGATGACTCTTCAGCAGGCCGAGACCTCTCGTGCTAGGAGATAACCCCGGATCATAAGCTACCGGACACACAGTTTTCCTCGACACCAGATTGCGGATATCCAGGCTCGTTACCGTCGAGCCAACAAGGAGAGATAGGCCCGGGTGATGGCCGATCTTGCGGAAGTCATCCGGGAAGCCCTCACACCACCTCCACCTATGTACCACATTTTACACCCACACATGGATATTGGGAGAGATTGTCTGTCACTTAGATGCATTCTCATATTTGTACTACCCTCTTGCATGCTACCATAGGGATAGCACCTCGTTTATCCCCTCCCTCTCATGGTTTATCCAGGCATAACACATGTACATTGATTCTGTCTCATAGGTCGAGTTCGGCCTTCTAATAGGCATTGATTCTGTCTCTAAGGTTTGCTAGGGTTTTGTCAAGCTAGGGTTTGCAGCCAAAAACCCTAGCTTGACAAAACTTAGGTGGTGATGAATTTCGTATTGTCTTCTTCCGACGATGACCAGTACTATGCGGACTACCTTGAGGAGCTTTATATATGGATGAGGATCTCACAAGGATGTAGATAGAGCACCATCAGACATGTATGCCACATATTATCTAGGCTCGACAAGAGGGAAAGAAGGCTTTCTACCGGGACGGTAAAGTCTTCATCGACAAACGCCTTATCAAATAGGGATAGATGGCCTATGAGGATACACCATATCAGGAGTCACCACTCAGAGGAGTAGTGTGGAACTGCAATGGAGCACTTTGGACACGGCCAGACCGATTGGAAGAGATCCTAGACACTCATGACTTTGCTTGCATCACAGAGATCCAGGAGAGCCCAAAGAGAGGCCTACCTCGCATTGCAGGTTTTCATTGGGAATATGCATTTAGGACCACGACGAGACAGAGTACAACAAGAGGGTCGGGGGGTGTTGCCATCATGTTTAGATAGGAGATACAAAGCCGGATCCATATCATAGGAAGAGACGAGGAGGCACGATACATGTGGGTCCCCATGGAGATAGCACCGGAGATCTGGGTTTACATTGCCATTAACTATTTCCCACCTGGCGGATCCCGATATGGATAGGACCTTGGGGGACCGACCGAAGAGAGAGACTCACCATACATAGCACTTTTAGATCAGATACTACATTACAACACCCTAGGTGAAGTCTTTCTTATGGGAGACTTCAATGGCCACATCCAGTCACGTTAGTGCGAGGCATATGACATTGACCATCCACATCTCATGAGGGGGAGAGATCCGGATGGGACGAGCACCGGTAGAGTCTCAGCAGAAATGGGTGAGGACACCACCGGGTATGGAAGACATATGCTTGAGCTAGGAAGCCGACACCATCTCGTTATATATAATGGGATGCATCGTTGGCCAAGCTCGGGTGGACTTGCTTCCCTCATGGAGGGGGTGAGAGCACGATCGACTACATTCTGGGTACCATATCTGGAGCTTCACTTATCCCCTCACTTAGTATTCACAGTTCCCTCGGTTTGCGTACCGGATCGATAGGTACTTTTTTGCCATTCGGTTCGGTTCTCACACGCACTGTACGAGCGATTCGTTAGCAGACAGTTAAAATCCAATCACGCTCGATGATTAGTTTTTTCAGTATGCGTGCCCTATTCCTTATCGCGCGTCTGCTACAACTTCTTGTCGTCAGCCTGACTCCCGAGCAAGGTGGTTAGGAAGACACCCTCCCTCTCTAGCCATCCTCTCATCATACTACATAGAGCTCTTAGCTTATTAGCTTAAGCCTTAGACCTTGTCACCTTGAGTAACGAGTGTCCCGACCCCCGACTCCCATCTTGAAGCCCTGCCCGCATTCGAAATTGAAGCTCTTTCAGCTGTATCCGAGTATTGAATCCCTGGTTAGGTCGATGATGAGCATTGAAGATTGAGGCATAGTCTATAGAGTTTCTCCTTTTAAGTTTTGAGCCTTAGAGCACAAAAAAGTTTGTTCAAGCCTCTTAGAAGTTAGAACTTAGAATATATCTATCATGCCTCGTGCCGTGTCCATTGTTTGGGATGCACATACCGTTAGCCATGCTTTGGCTAGTAGTTCAAGTGCATCCAGGTCTGGTACTCGAAGATGGACATGCAAGTATTGCCGTAGAAATTTTCAACTACTACAACACGCCTTATAAATCATGTATCTGGTGTTGGAGGAGGAGGTATCTCTGCATGCGTGAAGGTGCCTCTTGAAATAGGAGAGGCTATTAAAAATGAGCATCTTCTTGCTCAACAAGGAAAGGAAGCACATCGTCGTGAGATGGCAACCACATATGTTGAGCTCATGGATGATGTGGATCCTTCTTCTACTCAAGCATCACAGAGGGCTCGTACAGTCTCTCAACGAGATGAAGAGGATGTGTCCACATCCCCTTCTTGTCATCCTCCTCCTACACAAAGACCTAGGCAAGGGAGCTTACATTCTTCTATGTTGTCCTCTGCTTTGCAAAAGCAACGACAAAAAGCTACCGAAATAGAAATTGAATGATGCATTCTTCAATGCAACTTGTCATTCAATGTAGTGAGGACAGATGCTTGGAGAAGAATGGTGAAAGCAATAGCCCAGGTAGGTCCTTGTGATGATTGGCATAGGGTTGAATATAGTAGACTTTGTGGACCCATGTTAGATGAAGAGAAGGACCGGATATAAGTACAACTAGAGCCAATTAGATTGGGGTGGAAGACCTATGGTTGCTCAATTATATCTGATGGATGAAGTGATACTAGGAGACACTACATCAATATATTGGTATCTAGTTTTTTTGGCACATATTTTCTACGAGCCATTGATGCTAGTCGTGCAAGGGTCCGCATCACTGGGGAGTTTGTTTAAGAGCACATAAAGGCTACTATCCTTCAGATTGGGATTGAGAATGTGGTACAAGTTATCACAGACAATGCCTCCAATTGCAAAAGGATGGGGGAAATGGTAGAGAAAGACTTTCCAAGTATTGTCTGGACTCCATATGCTGCACATTGCCTTGATCTTCTTTTTGAAGACATAGGCAAATTGTCTTGGCTTGCACCATTAGTGAGTGATGCAAAGAGGATTGTCACTTTTATACGCAAAAATCATCAGACACTTGCTATTTTCCGTTGTCATAGTTCAATGGATATGATTCGTCCTGCAGACACTCGCTTCACATACATATATATGGTTTTTCAGAGACATCAAGCAGTCAGCGATGCTTTGCACATTGGGGACAACATAAGCTCCTTATACCTTGCAACAAATCCAATTTCATGCTAGGACGAAACACATTGAGTTCAATTATCATTATGTTTGGGATAAATCACAAGGAAATTAAACTTCATATGTATCTACTCAATGACAATGTGCATATATGATGGCTAAAGCATTGGATGGACTGAAACTAAGCATATTCAAAGCTATGATTGGACTTTTAGGAAATATCAATGAATTGAATAATTCAAGCATCTTAATCTTGATGGGGAGTTTTTGGTGCATAAAGCAAGCCTAAGTGCTTTTTTTTAATGTATAAGAACTTCACATGATATTTGAGGCACAAGCTTACACATATGGTTTTATGCATTAAATGAATTATAAGGATAATGTTGAAGTTATATTGGTCGAAATTAAAAAAGATATTTGGAGACAATCACGTGGTCATATTGATAGTCAAATGCCACAACTATGTTTGAGTTCAAATTCAAATGTACTCCTAAAATTATGGATTACTTTTAAGTAGATCAAACCAGCAATCATGAACAAAAAGTGTATTTATACACGAGTCACTTTAATCGTGGGAAGTAAGTTGATCATCACACTCATTTGAATGGTTTAAGCACTTGCCTTGAAGATTGTGGAGTCCTCCGCTCTTTCATTGTATCATACCTCAGTTAGCAATACATTTACAACACACTTTCATATCTACATTGATCTCTATATACTATTACAATACATTGAGTAAAGTTTGTCAAATTCTCTGAATCATTGCTCTCCATATGTGGTCTCATTATCTAATCTATTTATTAGAGTATGAAGATCTACTATTGTGAGCATGTCTATATAAAAAGTATAGTCATTGGATTTTTCCATCTTGAGTTATGAACAAATTAAGGTGACTTTGTTTGTACATCTTCATTCTTTTGAAAAGTCGGGATCACCCCCCTAACTTCTTATGCATATTGCTCTCAATATAGTCATTCTAAATTCATGAAATAACTTGGTATAGCTCACCTAGCATTTCATTTGAAATTGTGCAAAAATCCCATGTCTATTGCAACTAGGCTATGAGCTTTGAGTAAAATATTGAGCGCCTTCTTCCATAAATAAAAGGTTTTCTCAA
Source organism: Ceratopteris richardii (assembly GCA_020310875.1). Classification (NCBI taxonomy): domain Eukaryota; kingdom Viridiplantae; phylum Streptophyta; class Polypodiopsida; order Polypodiales; family Pteridaceae; genus Ceratopteris; species Ceratopteris richardii. The sequence goes on along the minus strand of CM035425.1, from coordinate 56,889,856 downwards.
GTTGATATGTACAAAAAGGTTATCTATTTTGACATAGATTTTTTAGAATGATGTTCCAAATACTATGGTGATATAAATTCATATATTCAAAGCTCATAGATTCTATTAAAAGTGTCTAGAATTACTTAGGCTGCTTTGGGGCAAGTTTTTGGTAAGACCCTCTCATCTCCTTGCATTAGCCATCAATCCTCAGAGTGGTATCATAGCATAGACATACATTGGACATTACGGGTGATGGATTTCCATTATCAATTGAAACAATTGGATCAAAGAAACGACTCAATATGGTCTCTATGTTGGAGTTTGAGGTCTGCAACAACACACAAACAACACAACGAAGAAGAAGGACCTTCGAGCACAACACAAAATATTGAATGTACTACCAAGTAAATGTACAGAGAGAATTCACCCGTTAAGGTTACAGGTGCATATACAAGACGGGGAAAAAAATCCTAAAGAGGGAAAAAAGTACCTTGATGGTCCTAAGTGTGTTTACACACATCATTGTGGAAATATATCAACAAATCCCCCCTAGGAGTGATGCGGTGAACAAGGAGCTAGAACTCATGTATAAGGAAGTTCCAAGCTATGTGGAAAGAGATCAATTCACAAAAGGAAGTAAGCCCAAAGCTTCAAACTTCTCATGAGGTAGAGCATTTGTGAAAGGGTTTGCAATGTTATCCTCTGTGGGCACATATGCTAAATTGAACTCCTGGGTAAAAAACCTCTCCGTGACATAATGATAATGCACCTGAATGTGCTTTGTGCGAGCATGGAACACAAGGTTCCTCTCAGCTACCAATGCACTCTAATTGTCAATGAACATGGTGGTGGTAGAAGGTTGACCAACACCATATCATCCAAAAGGCATCTGAGCCACACACACTCAATGGTTGTTGTGAAAGCTTCCCTATACTCAACCTCACAACTAGAAGTGGCCACAATAGGCTGCTTCTTGCTTAACCAAGATATGCATGAGCTACCAAGCATGAAGCAAAAACCACTAGTAGACACACGAGTGTCATAGCAACTAGTTGAGTTAGAGTAAAAAAAAGCATGTAAATCTTGTGGTAGTGATCCCGCCTTGGGATAAAACAATCGAAGTAGCCGGGTACCACTCAAGTAGCGAAAGATGTGCTTAACTACTTACCAATGCTCAACACATGGGCAATGCATAGACTTGGTCATCTGGGAGATAGCAAACTAAATATCAAGCCCAGTTATGCATAAGTAAATCAAGCATCCAACAGTCTACTGATAGAGAACAACATCAAATGCATCTCCAACATCATGAAAACTCAACCGTAAAATTGTTTCCATAGGAGTGGCAATAGGTTTGCAGTCATCAAGGCCATAACACTACACTAATGTATCAATATATTTTGTTTGACATGGAACTATCCCACCATCAACTTGCATATACTGAATGCTTAAATAATGATGCTAATGTCCCAAATTTGACATCTTAGAAGAGGCATCAATCTTAAAGTCAGCAATATGCTTCTCATTAGGACCAATGAGCAACATTTAAGCAACGTAGACAACAATGATCAAAATCACATCATTTCCATGCGTAACATATAACATGCTCTCAATTGGATTGTTCTCAAAACCATGCGCAATCAAGTAGGCATGTATCTATTCATACCAAGCACGGGTTAACTCACCATTCAAAAATGCAGTTTTAATGTCCAATTGATGTACATTCCAACCATGATGAGATGCAAGTGCACAGATGCTATGAACAATAGTCATTTCTCATGTGGGTGCAAAGGTCCCATCAAAATCAATGCCTCTCTTGAGCATAACCTTCTGCAACAAGTCCAATCTTATACTTGTCAAATGTTCCATCAGGTTATGTTGAGCTTGTATACCCATTTAGTAGCAATGGCCTTTTTGGCAGGAGGCAAATCACATAAAGACCAAGTACCATTTTTATTAATAGCATCATATTCTAATTGCATAGCAACCATCCAATTTTCTAAATTTTGTGCTTCATCAAAAGAAATAGAATCATTCTCATCACAAAGACTAAACGCAGCCATTGCAATCTCATGCAAAGGAAGCACTATGAGATCCTGAATGAGTACGATATAATAGAGGTGCATCTTGCAAAGTCTACAACAGCCATTTGGGCGTAGTTTTTGCCTTCTCTATATCAACCCTCTCATCAACAAGTATATCATGTAAATCGACATTAGAAATGGAATGATTTGCATCATCATGTGAAATTCCCTCAATTGGACGAGCACTTGACTGTCCACCTATAAAAAGAGGTAGCAAAGTGGCAATATCTTTGGAGTTAACTGATGTCTGCTAGTACATGAAAGTAATGGTTGAATTGCATCTTCCACAAAAAACATCACAGCTAACGAAAATGTGTTTAGTATACATATGTTATAGATGATAACCTTTGCTTTCAGAATGGTACCCAACAAAAATACATTTTATTGCTTGATCATCCAACATTTTATGTTGTTGTTTAGGCACTACTACATAAGCTAGACAACAAAAAACATGCAAATGAGCAACAGATGGCTTGCAACCATGCCTAGCCTCATATGGAGTGATACACTGAAGTGCTTTGGTGGGACACCTATTAAGTACATATGTTCATGCATAACAGCCTCAAGCTACGGCCTAATTTTTTATCATATACCTTGCCATCTCGATGAGAGACCTGTTCTTTCCTTTAGCAAATCCATTTTTTTGAGGTGTATACGGCACACTGATGTTTTATCCCAAGTTCAGCCAGAAATGCATTAAAATCAAAAGACATATATTCCTCCCCTCGATCAAAAGGGAGGGTACCTAATTTACATGTGGACAGACTTTAAGCCAAAATCCAAAACTGTTTGAAGCACATACACACGTCGGACTTTGATTTCAATGGATACACCAAGGTAATTCTCAAAAGAAGATGTCTGCATAGGACCACAAACATCATTGTGAACAAGCTATAGTTTTTGAGTTTCTCTAACTGAACCAGATTTTGGGAAGGTGTACCGCTAGAATAAGAGTGAAGTGTTTGGCTTCAAGAAGTATCTATCACATGTGGAAAATCATACATGTAGATCATTGAAGAAACTTAGATTTGATGGAGAGGAAGAATACTTCTCCAAACAGTTTGGCGAGTATTTACAGGATAATGGCATCAGAACAGAGGTCCAACTAAGTACTCTCCTCAATTGAATTGTATTGCAAAACAAAGGAACAAAACCCTAGTTGGATCAACAAGGACTATGCTTAAAGAGAAGAAGCTACCATACTATGTATAGGTAGAAGCTATATATAATGTAGTGTATCTTGTGAATAGGCTTCCATACGAATCTGTTCAAGGTATGAATCCTTATGAAGGTTGTGATGGTACAAAATAGAGTCTAGGTCATCGAAAAGTTTTTGGTTGCTTAGCATGCATATGTACCTTCACAAATTAGATGGAAATTGGATGAAAGGGCACCCAAGTCTGTGTTCATATGCTGTGATCCAACTCAAATGGGATACAGGTTCTACAATCCATCCACCAAGCAATTTACTACAAGGGATGTATTTGAAGAACATAGATCATGGTATGAAAAGGATAAACAAAAGGTAAATCTACCTTGTGAACTTAATTCAGATTTTCATCCTTTAGGTAGTAAGCATGATACATAGGTGCACGAATCTAGAAGTGAATCACACGGTGATCAATATGCAAAGGAGAGAGACTATAAGCTCTAGAAACTTAGAGGAAAGGCCAAAATTCAAGAATATGGAGAGTACTCCAAGCATACTTCTAGAAGATCAACAAGAGAGAGAAAGAAACCTGAACATATGAACAGATTCGTATGGAAGCCTATTCACAAGATGTAGGCAAAAGATGTAGTTTCATAGCAACCCTCAACATATGAAGAAGCTGAAGGAAACCCTTATTGGGAGAAAGCCATGAAGGAAGAAATAGAAGCTTTGAAGGATATGGACAACACCAAGCTAGGTGCTAAAGGATGTTCTCAAATTCATGGCCTAGACTATGAGGAAACCTTCTCACGAGTTGTCAAGATGACCACCATCAGGACCTTGCTTAGTGTAGCACATACAAGAAATTGGAAGCTACTTCAACTTGATGTGAAGAATGCTTTTCTCTATGGGTGGGTTAATGAAGAGATATACATGTCAGAACCCCTAGGGTTTGAAAACTGTGAAGAGAGATGGTGGATGCAATCTGAAGATGAGTTGTTGCTACAACCAACTTCACACCAGCCAACCGAGACTTCAGAGTTGGTTAATAAACCCTTTTCGCTTCCTAAATCCATAAAAAAATCACCCAAGTGTTTTGGAACAAGTATCTCAAAAGTTTGAGTCAAGACATACTAATTGCAAAATGACTAGCTCCCAAAACTTGCTATTTTTGTAAATACACCTGCTGGAAAAAATGAACAGTGCTCTCAACCTTGTAGGAATTAGAAAAATTCCTTCTAGAAATAGAAAAAAGACTGATATAGCTTGCTAATCCAAGTTAAAACACTTCAATTGATCAGTTGAGCACTGAGAACAAGTTCTAACAAAATCTGGAACACTCGTGCCATTTTCAGGGCTCTGCAGAGATTGAACGGTGAGCAGTAAAACAAAGATTTCTCACAAATGGTAAATTCAATGACCATGAAATTTTGTGGGCATAAACTAGACCTGGAGAGCAACCCAATGCACTTTAAAAATATGAGAAAAGTTATGTATAGCTCGAGATATGAGCTTCTAAAGTTACTGTTCTGAGTGTGTATAATAGAGAACAAAACGAAGAAGAAGTAAATAATGAATGTATATATTCACATATAATTACAACCAAATTGGCAATGAATATTTGCACAATTAGAGTAGAATTATAGCACTATGGAGTAAGCTCTTCAATCTCTACAAATGAACATGAAGTGGGCACGAATCAAGCTCTCCCATGATGACTTCCTTCTTGCTCTTTTATAGCTACTTTTGGAGGTAGTTTTGAATTTGAATTCAAATGACTTCACCTAAAAGTGGTACGAAGAATAAGGAAATATTCTCTCAGCTGATGGATTCGTGGTTTTAGGTAGTTAGAGCCACGAACTTCCTTTTTACATCATGGATGACTTAAGCCATCCTTTCTTTTACAATTACAAGAGATAAAATGTAGTCTTTTAAAAGAGGTGTTCATATGTCTACACATATGACTACAAATGAACATCATATCATAGGATAGTTGAATATCCTTGTTTATTAGCTTCTCCATTACATGATGATAGTGGACTTCAATATGCTTGGTTCTAGCATGGTATACCGGATTAACTGCAAGATGTAGTGAGCTTGTGTTGTCACAAAAAATGTGAGGTGTTGAGGAATGAAGTCCAAGATCTATATATATGTTGATATATTCAGGTAGTGATGTGTGTGAACACACTAGGACTACCGGGGCACTTTTTTCCCTCTTTAGGAGGTTTTTTTCCACCGGATTGTATATACGCCTATTGCCCTAATGGGCTACTTATCTTTGTACATTCTCGAGTAATACATTCAATATTGTGTGTTGTGCTCCAAGCTTCTTCCTCTTCCTTGTGCTGTTCGGGTGCTTCCGCAGACGTCTAACTCCAATAATTGGTATCAGAGCAAGTCGTTGCTTCATCTAGGGCGCCGTCGACACTCCTCCGTTTGCAGTTTCAAATTCACACGAAATCTGTTTGCCAGTATAAGCGTCTCGAAGTCTGCTACAGGTCTAGAAGAATTTGTCTGGGCAGTTATGTTCAGCTTTTTGAGATACAATCAATTTTCTGCATCAAGGTATTTTAGTCACCGGCCATGGCTGAAAGCAGTGATGTATTCCATATGTTGGCTGTTGAGGATAAGTTGGATGGTACAAACTACCCATTATGGGCTTATATGATGCGACATGTATTGGTTGCAAAAGGATTGTGGAACATTGTGCAAGGTGTTAAAAGACATCCTATTACACCTGTAACAACAGGTACTGCAAATACAGGTGCTGGAGCTGATGGAGATGGTGTCGAAGATGATAGTGTGCAGATTACTTTTCGTGCTGCTGTTTCTGCTGCACCTACTGCGGAGCAGATTCGTTGGGATGGCAGACATGCCCAGGCACATGCATTGATAGCTTTGTCTGTCAAACGTGCCATTATTCCTCATATTCGCTCTTGTAGAACAGCCAAGGATGCTTGGGATACACTTACCACATTGTACCAAGCTAGGAATGAGGCTCGTGTTGCTTACCTCCGAAAACAGTTGGAGAGTGAGCACATGAATGAAGGTGACTCTATGGACAGTTTCCTAACAAAGATCAAAGACTTGAAGGAACAGTTGATTTCTGCTGATGAGGTTATACCAGATAGCTCACTTGTGCAGACAGTTCTGAATGGTCTTCCTGATTCATATCAGAGTTTTGCTTCTACTCTTCAGTTGATGATGAAAGGCAATCCAAATGCCTTGTCATTTGAGGAGTTAGTCTCTGTTCTGTTGCAGGAAGATCAGTCCAGGCAGAACAGGTCCATTATGTGTGTTGCAGATCAAGCTTTCCTAGCTAGTCAGAAGGGCAAAGGAAAATGGAGTTCTTCTACTAGTAAGCAGAAATCTGCAAATGCTGCACATTCGAAGAACCCAGACAAAGATGAGAAAAAAATTAGAAAAGCAGAAATTGTTTTGTAAGTAGTGTAAAGGGAATGATCATATCATAAAGAACTGTCCAAAATTGGTTGCAAAAGAGGCAAAGAAGAAAGAGGCTGGAATGGTTGTTGTAGAAGCCTCTAAACAAAAAATGGAGTCTGCTAATCTTGTGCAGGAAGAAGAATGGGCGTTCACTATTGTTTGCAGTTTTGACCCATCTTCTCATGAGCAGTGTATGTCTACAGTAGACTTAGATGTTTGGTACTTTGACAGTGGGGCGACCAAACATATTACCTTGCAGCACAATTTCTTCTCTTCACTCGAGCCTGCCCCTACAGGGAATACTGTTACATGCGCCAACAACTCCTCTTATCCTGTTATGGGAGTTGGTAAGATCATTTTGACTACTGCTGATGGTAGTTCTTTCACTTTGTCAGATGCTTCATTTGTGCCAGGGATCAAGAAGAATCTGGTATCAGTTTTTGCATTAGCCAAGATTGGCTTGGTTGTGAAATTTATTGATGACAGATGTACAGTTCATGATCTGTCAAATGGCGATGTTATTATTGCTTCTGGCATTTTATGTCGTGGGCTGTATAAGCTCATAGACTATGAAAGATCTGAAAATGATTCTCAGTAAATGATTCTCAGGCTATGTCAGATGCAGTAAATGATTCTCAGGCTATGTCAGATGCAAAGCTTTGGCATGCACACTTTGGTCATCTCAATTTTGCTAGTTTGCTATGCCTGTAGAAATCTGAAATGGTGTCCTCTTTGCCCAAACTTAAGGCACCTGGAAAACATGTTTGTGAAGGCTGTATTTTGGGCAAAATGTAGCGTTCAATCTTTCCAAAAGATGGTTCAGTTCGGGCTACACAAAAATTGCAGCTTGTACATAGTGATGTCTGTGGTCCTATGCAGACACCCTCTTTTGGAAATTACCTTTACTTCATGACTTTCATTGATGATTTTTCCAGGCATGCATGGGTATATCCACTCAAAGCAAAGTCCAAAGTGTTCATGTGCTTTAAAGAGTTTTTGCTTTTGGCTGAAAATCTGTCAGCATGTAAAATGGGCACCCTCCGTTCTGATCGAGGGGGGGAATATATGTCTTTTGATTTTAATGCATTTCTAGCTAAACGTGGGATAAAACACCAGTGTACAGTGTCGTATACACCTCAACAGAATGGAGTTGCTGAACGAAAGAACAGGTCACTCATGGAGATGGCGAGGTGCATGCTCAATAGTCAGGCTTTACCACATAGTTTCTGGCTTGAGGCTGTCATGTGTGCAGCATATGTACTGAACATGTGTCCCACTAAAGCGCTGCAGTCTATCACTCCATATGAGGCTTGGCATGATCCCAAGCCATCTGTTGCTCATCTGTGGGTTTCTGGTTGTTTGGCATATGCACTAGTGCGTGAACAACATCGTAGAAAATTGGATGATAAGGTAGTAAAATGTATTTTTGTTGGATACAGTTCTGAAAGTAAAGGCTATCGTTTGTATCATCCACAGACTAAACACATTCTGGTTAGCCGTGATGTTGTCTTTGTGGAAGATGCTATTCAGCCATTGCTTTCATGTACTAAGGAGACATCTGTTAGCTCCAAAGACATGTATGATACTTTGATGCCTCTCTTTACAGGTTTGCTGGTCCTAATGATGCAACTTCTCAAGCTTTGCAGGTTTCATATGATGATGCAGATTTACATGATGCACTTGTTGAAGAGAGAGCTGATATTGAGCAGGCAAAAACTATGCCAAAATGGCTGGTGCAGACTTTGCGTGACAGCAAATTAGATGCACCTTTGTCATATCGTACTTATTTTGGCTCTCATAGTGTCTCCTTTGCATCAGGGGCTGCGTCTAGTCTCTATGATGAGAATGAGCCTGTTTCTTTTGCTGAAGCACAGAATTCAAAAAATTGGATGGCTGCTATGCAATCTGAATATGATGCTATAATGAAGAATGGTACATGGTCTTTTTGTGACTTGCCTCCTGGCAAGAAGGCCATTAACACTAAGTGGGTATACAAGCTGAAGCGCAAACCTGATGGTACAGTTGACAAGTATAAGGCTAGGCTTGTTGCAAAGGGTTATGCGCAGGAAAGAGGCATTGATTTTGATGAGACCTTTGCACCTACATGCCATATGACTACTGTTCGGAGCATTTGTGCACTTGCAGCCCATCATGGTTGGAATGTACATCAGTTGGACATTAAAACAACATTTCTGAATGGTGATTTGCATGAAGAAGTGTATGTTTTTCAGCCTCGTGGCTTTGTGCAGAAAGGGCATGAAAACCAGGTGTGCAGGTTAAAGAAGGCATTATATGGTTTAAAGCAAGCACCACATGCTTGGTATGAGAAGATACATGCCTATCTAGTTGCACATGTTTTTGAGAACAGTCCAACTGAAAGCACCTTATATGTTAAGCGTGCTAATGATGTGCTTCTGATCATTGTTGTCTATGTTGACGACATGCTGCTCATTGGTGTATTGAGAAGCATATTGCTGATTTCAAGGCTGATTTGCATGCCTCATTTGAGATGTTTGATTTGAGGCATTTGCATCACTATTTGGGCATTCAGTTTATGCAAGTTGATGGTGGAATGGCTTTGTGTCAAACAAAATATATTGACACATTATTGCAGTGTTTTGGCCTTTTGACATTAAGCCTATTGCCACTCCTATGGAGACATGTTTACGATTGAGTCTTCATGATGCTGGAGATGCATTTGATGCTGTTCTCTATCAGCAGGCTGTTGGATGCTTGATTTACTTATGCATTACTCGGCCAAATATTCAGTTTGCTGTCTCACAGATGAGCAAGTTTATGCATTGCCCAGGATTCACGCATCGGAAGGTGGTTAAGCGCATCTTTCGCTACTTGAGTGGTACTCGGCTACTTGGGTTGTTTTATCCCAAGGGGGGGTCACTACCGCCAGATTTGCATGCTTTTTCTGACATAGATTGGGCTAGTTGCTATGACACTCGTGTGTCCACCAGTGGTTTTTGCTTCATGCTTGGTAGCTCATGTATATCTTGCTTGAGCAAGAAGCAGCCTACTGTGGCCACTTCCAGTTGTGAGGCTGAGTATAGGGAAGCTTTCACAACGATTGTTGAGTGTGTGTGGCTCAGACGCCTTATGGCTGATTTGGGTGTTGGCCAGTCTTCTGCCACCACCATCTTCACTGACAGTCAGAGCGCATTGGCAGTTGCGAGGAACCCTGTGTTCCATGCTCGCACTAAGCACATTGAGGTGCATTATCACTATGTCAAGGAGAGGTTCTTTGTTGGGGAGATCAGCTTGGCATATGTGCCCATGCAGGAGAACATTGCAGACCTTTTCACGAAGGCTTTGCCTAAGGAGAAGTTTGAAGCTTTCCGTAAGGCTTTGGGCTTACTTCCTTTTGTGGAGTGATTTCCACATAGCTTGGCACTTCCTTATACATGAGTGCCAACTCCTTGTTCACCGCATCACTCCCAGGGGGGATTTGTTGATATATTCAGGTAGTGATGTGTGTGAACACACTAGGACCACCGGGGCACTTTTTTCCCTCTTTAGGAGGTTTTTTTCCCCCGGCTTGTATATACGCCTATTTCCCTAATGGGCTACTTATCTTTGTACATTCTCGAGTAATACATTTAGTATTGTGTGTTGTGCTCCAAGCTTCTTCCTCTTCCTTGTGCCGTTCGCGTGCTTCCGCAGACGTCTAACTCCAACAATATAAAGATTTTAACCACATGATTTCTTGAGTTGCATTAGCCAAACCTCTATATTCGGCTTTAGTAGAAGATAATGTCACTGTTGGTTGCTTCTTGGATGACCAAGAAATGATTTTTGAACATACAAATGATACATACCGGGATGTGCTTCTTCTATCATCTCTAGATCCGGCCCAATCCGCATTTGAGTAGGCCTCGAGCTCAATATCTGAAGTAAATGGATAAAATAAACCTTCATTCATGGTCCCCTTTAGGTACTCGAGGACTCTCTTGGCCGCTTTCATATGTGGTCTTCTCGGCTTATGCATAAACTGACTCAATATGCTAACACTATAGCATATATCCACCCTTGTAAGTGTTTCATAGTTCAAACTTGCAACCAAGCTTTGATAGCTTGTCATGTCTTCAATTGGCTCTCCTTTATAAGCACGAAGCTTATGATTTTGCTCCATAGGTGTACCTGCACACTTGGTGTTTTCCATCTTGAACTTGATGAGCATGTCATGCACATACTTCCTTTGTGTGATGTATATACCTGAACCTCTGTAGATTAACACCAATCCAAGAAAATAAGTGAATGGTCCAAGATCACTTATTTTGAACTCCTCCTTCATTTGATACTTTACATGTTTGATTCCTTCAAGATCATTCCTTGTGATAATAATATCATAAAAAAAACACATAGATAGATCACTTCAGATCCATTCCTCTTTATGAACAAAGAGATATACGCCTTGCTAGCTTTGAATCCTAGGTCCTGCAAATAATTCACCAATGTGAAATTCCAAGCTCTTGGAGCTTGCCTCAATCCATACAAGGCTTTCTTTAATTTGCATACATAGTTTAGGATGATGTGCATCCTCATATCCAGGAGGTTGTGCCATATACACTTCCTCAGAAATCCATCCATTTAAGAAAGAATTCTGTACATCAAGTTGATAGAGCTTCCAATTTCTAGATGCAGCAAGACTAATGAGAACACTAATTGTAGGCATTTTTGCAACATGAGAGAAAGTCTCCTCATAATCAATACCATGGGTTTAGCAAACCCTTTAGTAGCTAACCTTGCTTTATGTCTACTTATACTTCCATCTGGATTCCTCTTGATTTTGTATATCCATTGAGATCCAATTACCTTCATAGATGGCTTGTTAGGTACAAGCTCCCAAGTGTCATTCTTCTTCAAGGCTTCCATTTCTTCATCCATTGCATCTCTCCAAGCTTTCTTGCTTTGTGCTTCTTCAAATGTGGTAGGTTCTTCACTGGTTGAATCCTTTGCAATGTAGATTGAGTGCTTGGTGACCAAAGAAGTATCATAACCATACCTCTCTGGTTTCTTCTTCTCCCTTGAAGACCTTCTAAGTGGTTGATGTGAGCTCTCAGGTCCATATGTAGCGTCTTGCATCTTTGCTTTACTTTTTCTCTTCCATATCTTTAGTCTTTCCAAGTCTTCTAGGTCAATCTCCGTATCATTTTCTTCAATTTGCTTTGGCTCCTTTGGTTGAAGTGATGGAAAATCTTCATCCAAGTCAGAAGGAAGCTTCACCTTCTTGTCATCGTCACCATGATTCGTTCTCATAAAAAAATACATCTCTACTCACAGAAAATCCTTTATTAGTTGGATTGTACAATCTATATCCTTTTTGGTTTTGATCATAGCCAATAAATATGCACTTCTCTGCCTTGGGATCCAATTTCCCTCTTACTTGAGAAGGAATGTGAGCATATGCTAAGCATCCAAAGATTTTACAATGCTCTAGACCACTTCTTCTTCCATTCCACACTTCATATGGAATGGTTCCATCTAGTGACTTTGATGGAAATCTATTTATGAGATATGTGGCTGTAGACACAGCCTCTGCCCATAGGTAGTTTGAAAATCTTTTTTCATTGAGCATGGACCTTGCGGCTTCAACAATAGATCTGTTTCTCCTCTCTGCTACACCATTGCGTTCGGGTGTATACCTTGTAGTGACTTCCCTTTTAATGCCTCTTTCATGCAAGTAGGCATCAAATTCAGAAGAGAAGTATTCTCCCCCACTATCTGATCTGAGTCTTTTCAAAGTCCTACCTGTTTGGTTTTCAACAAGAGCAACATACTTCTTAAAGCAATTAAAAACTTCATCCTTGTGCTTCATGAAAAATAGAATGGTCCACCTGCTACAATCATCTATGAAAGACACATAATATCTTGAGCCTGATATAGATGGCTCCTTACTAGGACCCCACACATCTGTGTGCACTAGATCCAAAAGATTTGATACACATATCCCTTCCTATTAAAAGGTTTTCTATGAACCTTGCCGAATTGACAAGTGTCACACTTATAAATCATGCGTTGCCTTGTGATATTAGGCAAACTAAGTACACTTTGGTCCCTCCAAATTTGTTTGAGTGTCCTCTCACCAATGTGAGCAAGCCTTTTGTGTCATATTGGAGCTAGCTTGGTTATAAATCTACTTCTTGTGCATTATATCAGCTTAACCCTATAAGCCACCATCGTCTAAGAGGAATGTAGTCGATTGTAATCAGGTTGGGAGCACTAAGCTTTAGAAGGTGCATGATTCTAGTAAAAATAGCAAGTTCTTCTTGTAGCTATCTATATGCAAGTAATCTTTCTTGAATCAAACATTTCCCTGTGATTTTCCAAAGCAGTTAGTCCATTTTATAGCATACAATTGAATCTTATAATGTGAACTAGACTCTCTAAAAGCTAAAAGGTAGATCTTATGATGGTTAGTTGGAGCAAACTTCAACACTTTTGAAGTACAAATTTCCAATACACAAGCTTCTCAAGGTATTCACACTGGTATTAGAGATACATCAAGATGGGTGATGGTTTTCCCTCAATGAGTGGGAAGCTTGATAGGAACAACTATGCTACTTGGTGAATCTGAATGGAAGCTTACTTGCAAGGTATATCATTCTTAAAGTAAGCCATAATGTTAGAAGTTCATGATCACTTATGGTATCTTATGAGAATTATTTATTCACACAAAAACCCATAAGCTTTTTATGGCTATTAGACCTTTTATTCTTGTTAAAGGATAAATGAAAAAGAAACCCAAAATCCGTGAATTATTGAGGTTTGTGATCAATCAATTACCTAAATCAAGATTGAAGCTTGATTATCTACTTCCTGGATTGTAGGAAAAGAGATCCTATGTCAGGGGAGCACTAGATTGTGCTTGGCGGTCGCGACTCCTTGAGCTCCCAAGACTGGTATTGGCAAGACTGAGTATGTACATGGCCAACCCCTCTTTATATAGGTTTCCCAAGGGCAGTTCAAGGATAGTTATGAGTTGATGATATCATCAATTGGAAATAAGACCTTTGAGTGTCCAAATTTAGCAAATAGACAGTCAATCTTGAGGTTTTGGCATGTTTCAAATGCAATGGAAGCATTGGTTTCTCCAAATTTTGAACCAATCATGAGATATAGAAAGTGATCTTTGTAGAGTTCTTGATATGTGGTACTGGAACATGATGATGATGGATATCCATGATGAAATCGGAAAGGGTTTGTAGTACATCTAGGTACAGAATCAAGGCCATGATTCCCATGATAGGTAATACTCCTCTTTTGATTCTGATGATGATTCTTCTGATGTGGGATGGTGATTGATCCTAATTCCAACTTGCTTCTTCTTCTTAGGACATTTGAATACCATATGATCATGATCTCCATGATGAAAGCATAATCCATTATCTTTTCGATGTTTTCTTTCCTTTTGTGTAAGTCATCCGCCCCTAATGTTATCCAACTGCATGGGTTCCGATTGGAATTCTTCCAACATATGTTGTTGAGGAATTGATGTAAACTTGTATTCTCGATCGTGAACATAAATCTTCTTCTCTTGCTTTCTCTCAAACAACCTATTTTCACACTCAATTGCTTGATTCATGAATTCATTCAAAGTATTTACCTTGGGCATAGTTAACATGAGGTCCTTGACATCATCACGTAAGCCCCATCGAAATTGGTTGATAAAATAATCCTCGTGCCATGTGAGACCACAATTGAATTGTCTGAATTCTGATGCATAGGTAGATGTAGACCTTTTTCCTTGATGTAGCTTCCTTAGCGTTGTCTTGGCAACACATGAACAATTGGTATCTCCAAATGAAGATGTGAACTCTCAAATAAAGGCCTTGAAATCATGCAAAATATCCATATCCTTCTCAAGGATAGGTGCAAACCATGAAAGATGTTAATTGTCATGGGGGTACTTGAAGAAGATTGATTTACAATGATTTGCAACTCTTGAATTTGCCTTTGAAGTTCTGTGATTTCATCTTCAATATTTTGTTGTTGAATCCTTTTTTGGTTTTCTCGTATCTCTTGGATTTGTTGAATAACTTTAAGACTTAGTGCAAAAAATATTTCTTCATGAATAATCTCCATGGTTCCTTGTCTTGATGAATGTAATCTTGCCAAAATGTCAGGGGAGCACTAGATTTTGCTCTCTGACTACAGTAGACAAGATTTCAAAAATACACTTCTGATTACAAGAACATCCATGTAGGGAAAATGATACAAGAATACGTAATTGATACAGGACATCCCACAACCGGAACTGATAGATATGAATAACTGGACTAGAAATGATACAAGATGTCCCACAATCGGGGATTGATAGGTTTGAAGCAAGATCTCTGGGTTACAAGAACTCCCTTTAGGGAGATGATCTAGATACAATAAATGACTAGAAAAGATCTCGAACTACGAGATTACAAGAGGACAAGGCTAGATGTCCAAGAATTAGACTAGACAAGACTAGAACAAGGAACAAGACAAGAAGTAGAACTGGAACTTGGAGAGTACTTGCTTGGCAGTCATGACTCCTTGAGCTCCCAAGACTGGTATTGGCAAGACAATGTATGTATGTGGCCAACCCCTCTTTATATAGGTTTCCCAAGGGTGGTTACGAGTTGATGATGTCATGCATCATGTCATCAACTAGAAACAAGGCCTCTGGGTATCATAATTTAGAAAATAGAAAGTCAATGTTGGGGTTTTAGCATGTTTGGAATGCAATGGAAGCATTGGTTTCTCCAAATTTTGAACCAATCATGAGCTATAGAAAGTGACATGCAATCTAAGGTTTAGGATGGTTTCCTTTGTGTCCATGACATCCTAGTTACAACTACCTATCCCAAGAGCTAATTTGAATTCAAATCATTTGTAAGAGAGTCATGGAATCTCCCAAGGGTCTATAAAAAGACTCAAGAGAAGTTGTACAATGTGTTAGATCAATACATTCATTTTTTTCTTCACTTTGCTCATCTTCCATTTCTCTCCATCATCTTTCTCAAGTTCTTCTGACTTGTAGAGGGTGGTTCCTCAGTGATTCAAATCTTATGAATAAGAATGCATTGGAAACTTATTAGTGTCTGATTTAAGTGTACAAATTGTTGTATCATTTGGTTCTATAGATTTTTAGAAATAGATATTTTAAGCTCTTGGGGTCAATTTATGCACATCCCTAAAAAGTTTGGATCACCATCTATCAATGCTAAGCTTATAATTGAAAAATACCTTGATTATAAATCTACTTCTAGTGAATTCTATAAACTACCCTATAAGCCACCATCCTCTAAGGGGATTTTAGTCAATTGTAATCAGGCTAGGAGCAGTAAGCTTCAAAATGTGCATGATTCTACTAAAATAGCAAGTTCTTCTTGTAGCTATCTATGTGCAAGTAACATGTCTTGAATCAAACTTTGCACTGTGATTTTCCAAAGCACTTAGTGCGTTTTCTTGCATCCATTTGAATCTTATAAGGTGAACTAGACTTTCCAAAAGCTAAAAGGAAGGTCCTGTGTTGGTTACTTGGACCAAACTTCAACACTTTTGAAGTATATATTTCTACTACACAAGCTTCTTCAAGTATTCACAATGGTATCAAAGCTACATCAAGATGGGTGATGATTTTCCTCAATGATTGAGAAGCTTGATAGGAATAACTATGTTGCTTTACAAATCAAAGTGGAAGCTTACTTGCAAGGTAGAAATGTTTATGGAATTATAGCAGGTGATGATGTTATGCCTACTCACAGATTTAGAGGACCTACATGAGGAGACTGAGAAGCTCACAATATGGTGTGCAAGAGATGCTCAAGCCATGTCATATATCTTAAACTCTATTTTTTATTTCTTGTTACCGCACATTAGAGGATGCAAGAGATCACAAGAAACCTAGGATCACTTCTTGAGACTTTCTTCTCTCTAGCACAAAAGCTAGGAAGAACCACCTATTGAATGAGTCCAACCAAAGGAAGAAGACGCCAAAGCAAACAATCATAGAGTTTGTCACTAAAGTCAAGGAGGTTGCAAATCAATTATCTTCAATTGGAGATATGATTGAAGAAGAGGCTATCATGAAGCTATTTGGTGTTACTTTACTTCACTTTACAAGTACAATGCAGGTTCCAAGAATGGGGATTACCAAAGTTTACTTCAATGCATTTCTATTCCCTATTTAGTATATTACCACACTTCACAGATAATTACCAACTTAGACCGAGTAATTAATTGAATAGTAACACTGAACAATACTTAGGATAATGAATCAAAGACTGAATCTGTATTATGCAAAGGATTCATTACAATGTTGTCGTAATAGTACAATCTTCTTCTGACTGCTGACAAAATCTCTTATACTCAATGCTCTACAGGAATGCACACACATCCGCATTCTGGAATTGATGCAGTTAACCTCTTTCTCATCAGTTACAATAGTGAACGATGGTTAAGTTTCCTAGGAAGTTCTAAAAATTTACAAAAAAATACAATTAATTTGGTTTTTATAAATTTGGGTAGCCATACTGGCGGAAGCCTAACACTGGTACGCACAGTGGACTTCAACCCACTTATTTATAGCTCATCCAAATTTGAAGGGGGATATTGGATTCTACTTAAACCATAAAGAATTTTATAAAAAATCTCTCTAATACTAGATACTCCAAAATCAATCATCTCCTAAAAAATATCTTCCTTTGGATTTTCTTGAAGTTGAACTTTCTAGGCAATAGCATCAGCTTTAACTTTTGTAAACTCTTCAGATAATTTTTATAGAAATTATTTAGTCACCACCTCAGCCTCTTTGGTGTGAGTCTGGATAGCAGTTACTTCATGTAGTGGAACACATCGAAGCCAAATTCCATTAATATTATTGTAGTACAAATGATCCAAAATAATAGAAAATCAGCAGCTAATTTGTAATGCTAGTTTCTTCCGAGCAATGGACCATAAACATGAAGGAGGGACACCAACTTCCATGAAAAAAATAATTTCCTCATACCCCCAATTTAGGTTTATTCTGATCTACCACATGAAATAGACCAGCATCAGGAAAAGAATCATCAACCCCAACCGAAGGTTCGCCATGATCTAAGTGAGAGAGAAAATTTGCAATAATGTGTGAAGAAACATGACAATGAATGACATCATAATCATATTTGTGTAATACTAAGACCCATTGAGCCAACCTTCCAACTAAGTTTTGATGTTTGACTACAATAGAGCAGAATGATCAATATGAAAAGTGAAAGAATGACCTAGCAAGTAATGCCAAAATTTCTTGATAGAATAAATGAGGCCTAAACATTCCCTTTCGTTGACTGAATAATTATGCTCTACCATAGTTAAACATCAATTAACATAATAAATAGGTAGAAACTAGGACCTTCTGGTCTTGTGCATTAAGACAAACTGGCAGCGATATCTGAAGCATCCAGCAAAACATGAAAAGGTTGGGACCAATCCGGAGCTTGCAAGATAGGTGGCTGCATAAGCAAAGTTTTCAATAATTGGAATGCTAAATCACACTCCATATTCCATTTAAATTATGTCGATCTTACATGGGTCAAAGCATTTAAAGGAATAGCAATATGAGCTAAATAGCATAAGTGCCAACCATAAAAATTCTTTAGGTGATTGCGGTGGTGTAACTTCCAAAATTATTTTTACTTTATTTGGATCAACCACAATTCCAATACTAGAAATGAAATGACCGAACAATTTTCCACATTTTACTCCAAAAATTGATTTAGCTGGGTTGAGGCTCAAGTGTACTTCCCTGCACTTAGTAAAACAAAGTCTTAAATGATGTAAATGATACGTTTGAGGTCCCACATCTAAAAAATCATCTAAAAAGGCCCACATAAAAGTGGTTAAATAGGGAGCAAATTTTTTTGCATATATCGTTGGAGCGTACTAGGGGCATTCCATAAACCAAACCACATTACAGTACATGCAAATAGTCCCAGTTAGTGATAAAAGTGGTTTTTGGAATATCAGATTCTAGCATTCGAACCTTGTTGTAACTGTGGAATCCATCTAAAAATGAATACATTTCCTTGCCAGATTCATCAAGCATAGTGTCTAAAAATAGTAGAGGGAAGGAATCTAGGATTGTTGCTGCATTTAGCTTACGATAGTCCACACAAATATGTAATCGTTTGTTTTTCTTAGGAACTATTAGAAATGGAGACACACATTCCCGATATTCAATTGGGAGAATGAATTCTACCTTCAACAATCTATCCAATTCTTCTTTAACCTATTTAGAAAAATATAGGATCCAATCCTTGCATATCAGAGTAATTCCAAGCAAAAACATCGTTGAACTCAGCTAAAAGCTGAAGCAATTTCTTTTGGAATTTTGCTACTAAATTAGTACTAATTTTTACCTTGTAGCATAAACTTTCTGTCCCTATATTTACATGTTCTGATTGATCTTCCTGAATATGCATACAAGTTTGAGTAAAGACACCTTCCTTAGCTAGCAAGATTGTTTCTTCATCCAATTGAAGCACCTCTTCTGGTTGTATCGCAGCAACTACAAGGTCTTGTTAAAACTTGGTCAATACCTTAGGAATATCAATTAATCCAACAAACCACAAATCACGGTTGGCTTCCAAAAATTAGAGTTCTTTGTCCTCCTCTAATCAGGCCATCACGTATGGTGGTTCTACAATTGATGATAGTTGAGGTTTTGCATAGTGTTGTTTATCTTCCATAGGAATGGAATATTTCTTATGTCCTCTCCAGAAACTGATTGCTTGGGACCCCAAGTCTAGTTGAACCTTAGCGTGCTTAAGCCAGGGTCATCCAAGCAAAAGATTATAATCATTGCTTTTACCAATTGACTCAATGACCAAAAAATTCACTTTAAAAGGAATGTTCTAAATTTTAATAGCTATGTCCTTAATAAGAACTATGGGCTGAACTCATGACTAATCTGCCATATGAATATAAAAGGGTGCTAATCTAATTATTTTTACACCATACTGAAATAAGTGGTACTGCATAATCGATCGATTCATCTTGAGCTATTTCCATTGTAATTACCTGAGCTTGATCTTCCCTTTTTTTGCAATACTGCACTTTTGCACTCCTTTCAATCAAGTATCCCAAAACACAAGCACTAATTCCAATAGATCTTGTAGTGGTAACCAAATTGTAGATTTGCAAAATATCTACAAAGGGTTTTTTATTATGTTGCCCATGTCCACATTATTGGGGTCGGCCTTGCCATTTATGGTTGCAGGTTGTGAATCTATATTTTGCAAAGAGAGTTAAGGAGTATTGGTTTCTATGACTTGCCTGTTCTAAAGATTTTGAGTGTGTCCACTAGAGCTTGATGTTTGAAATTCTAACAGATTTTGTGTAGCCCAACCTTCCACTTGGTTGTATATTTGATAATGTGGAGTCGCTTCTGGAATTACCTCAGAAACATTAGGATTCAAAGACCTTCCCAATCTAATAACTATTGGAGCTACTAGATCTTCAAAAGTGAGAGTAACCATGTTTGTCATTGGAGCTTTGAGTTGTGCTTCTTGCTTCCTTCTATCATAATCTTGCAACTTGGATAGTCAACACAAATGTGACTAAATTCTATATAGAATCGACACTAGGGACCTTTACCTTCCTTTTGATAATCTACTTCCTCTCTTCTATACTAGTTGAAAGGTCTATGTCCTCTTCCATATCCTTGATAATTGGGATGATTATGACCCCTGTTTCCTGAAACACCTGATTCTTGCATGTTTTGGGAATTGCCTAAATCGTTTAGCTAGAAATTATGTACAAGGGGTGGCGAATACCATTGCCCATTGTGCTTGGGTTCTAGTTGCATATGACTAGATGCTACAAGTTGATTCCTAGTGTTATATCTACATTGATCCATTTTGTGATTCATCATATTACAAATTGCATAATATATTTGGTTTAGGGCACAATTTGTTGCTCTGTGCTCCATATTTCTACATTTTGTACAATAGAATTGGCTATATGGATCAATTACAACCAAACGATTTGAGGCTACCATATTTACACCATCTTGGGAATGATGTCAGATAGGGTTTGTGGCCTTCATATTTCTTTCCAATTGTTGCATTGCTTTGATGATATGGTCCAATGATCTAGTTCCATCCAAAACATACAAACAAATCTTTTCTTTTAATAAATAATTAAGTCCATCCATGAATCAATCTTGTACATCATCAAGAGGATGCCATAAATTTGAAATTTTCCCTAATGTACTCCAAAATAAAGATGCATAATGTGAAATCATTTGATTGGGTTGCTTCACCATATACTATAAAGTGATAGATAGCTGACCTGTTGTTTTTGCTTTCCAGAGTCCCCTTAAGAATGTAGTCTTCAAAGCATCATACATGGCGAAATGATTTGGGGTGAATTCCATCAACCAACAGACTGCTTCTCCACCTAGAGTGGCCTTGAACACCTGACACTTCCATGCATCATCTGGATTTCCTTCCAACAGGTCATACTATGTATCAAAAAGATGAACATGCATGTCAAGATCATCATCAGTCTTTCCACTCAACCGGTTGAACTGCATTCCGTTAATTCAGTTCATTGGAACTGCCATAATAATTAGAATTTGCCAATTTCTCCACTCTTCATCAGCATGTATCCATGGGATTTTGTCTTCTTCAATCTTGTTTCCATCCAGAGACTCTGTCTTGAATACCACACCAAACTGCTATCATAACAAAGTCTACTTCTTTGCTAGATGCTCCATCCAAAGAGAATCTAAAAGGCCAGACGTCACACCTGAATTTTAGGGTCTCTTTTCTACTTCCCTCTCGGATTCCTCTATGGTTCATCGTCCTTCTCCATTGTTTGCTTGCAACTTGGCCACCTTGAAAGTTGCACGTACCTCTAGTAGTTGTGTCAGTAATGGGTATGGTATTACACCTTTATCCACCAAGTGACATAATTGTTCCAATACACAAGTACTACTCAAACTATCTCCTTCCATAGTATTTGTATATCGTAATGTAGATGATGTGAAGATAGAGATCTTAGGGTTACAAAACATGAAGAGGCACATAGACCTTGAATGAACCTATGATCTGGACATGTCCTAAGGAGTTGAAGAAGTGTGATATCCTAAGCAAGGATTGTAACTCAAAGAAGTATTCACTGCACTTACTCAGACACCTCTAATGATTCAGAAGGTGAGCTAATCATGACCTTCAAAGACATGCACAATTCTGTCTACTCAATAGAAGTTATGTCCTTGATAGAAGGAGGATATAGAACTTTATTGCAGTATGTTTCTACAACCTTGCTTAGAGTTCCTATATACTTAGATGGACTCAATAGTTCTATGGTGAGACCAAGGAACACGATTGAATCTGAAATTTCACAAAGATCAATGGTGAAGTTTGAAGGTGGATTTTACATGGAAAAGCAAGCACAATTATATTTAGTGAGTTAACACCTTGATAAAACTAATGAAAGAGGGGAAGTTAAGGAAACCAACAACTCAAATGGCTTGGATAATAGAGAAGCTCCAACGAGCCCAAGAGAAAGACTGGTAGTAGTGAGCATTTGGAGAGGAGATAGGATTCCTCAAGATCATGATCAGGTGGATATCTATCTAGTATCTGGCACCGATAAATTGTTGCAAGCCATTTCACCCATAGTGGGAAACAATATCAACCTTCCTACCATCTATGAGTTTCATGATCCAAAAGACTCTTCTAGAGTTACTTATCTGGACCAAAACAAACAAAGATATTGGGAACTTACTGATTTGGAGAAATCTAGACATTAGTACATTGGTTTTCTAGTATTCCCCCCAAGGGATCAGCAACCACGTCCCAAAATCCTCAAGGTTAGTAACAAAGCTAGGAAAACCCTTTCTTAGGGCATAATAGTCGACAAAGTGCTCCACTCCGACCACATGTTCATTTTCCTAGGCCAAATGCTTGTACAATGCCCAACATTCATTCGGGAATTGAGATGATGAGCCGACCACCCTTTCCTTTAAGGCTCCCACAAGAAAGAGGACTAGGTGTGCATCAAGTGGTTTAAGTTATTCCTTGACCTCTTGAAGTTGATAGAAGATTGAGACCTCATAAGGTAGCAAAGTGCCTCAAAAACCATTGTGATGAATAAGGAGATCCATATGATCATATGGTAGGATCCATATGATCATATGGCATAATTTAAACAAGTGTTGGCAGCAAAACAAGTAGACAATTTTTTTTATCCAATGTGAATCTTTTGGACTTATATTGACAAGAACAGCTTTAACTTGTTTCCAATCGTTAGGCCCCAATAGATTCACCAACATGGAAAAATTCTTAGAAGAATTCATTGATGAATTCATGAAGAGATGAATTAAGCATAATACCTCTTCCTTGATTCACAACTTCGAACAAGAACCTAATGAATAGGTAAGAATAGTAGCCAGAAGATTCAATCAATACATGGACCATTGTCCCATGGCGGAAAGACCCACCCAACAAAAGATGATATCATTATTCTTCGATGGATTGACTAATGGAAACTTGAGAACCTTGGTGTACATGAAATGTTTAGAAACCCTGGAGGGATACCTTAGAGAGTGCATAGCTCTAGAGGATAACCTAGCAGATGATTTGAAGATTCCTTAGACCCCTACTAAATCTGATGATACCTCTAGTAGTGTATCTTCCCAATCTAACAAAGTGGAGGAGAGCACATTTAGCGGCTAAAAATCTAGGAGTTCAAATCCAGCAAGGACAAAATCCCTATCAGGCTCAACACATGCAAAAGCTGATGTTAAGAAGATGTGTGCATTGTGAAGGAGATCACCCAACTCATGTGTGGGTAAGAAGAGGACCAATTTCCCCACAGCCATACCAGTATAATAAGCAGTTGATGCAAAGTCCAAACCTCTATTGTCATATCGAGTAGAGATACGCTAATCATACTACTAAAAATTGCCCATATAATAGACAATCTAGGCCATGTCAACCACCACAATAATGGCCTTATGGATATGCCTTATGGATACCAAACTAGAGATCAAGCCAAGGAGGTTCCAAGGTATGCTCCATACCAAGGACCACCATGGATCAAAGGCCTTATGAATGTCAAGGCTACAATCAACTGCAACCAGTGCTAGGATAATAACCCCCACATCCGCAAAACGTAGGTCTAGTCAAGCATACACAGCCAGAAGAAAACTTGGAAAGAGTTGTAGTACCTGTGACTCTAATGATCAGCATAAAAAACCTAATTCAAAGCTATGAATAGAGCTACAGAGATTATTATACCTACGACCAAAATCTCATGGAATATGAATCCTTCTATGAACAACAATATTATGAACATAATGGCTATGGAAATTCATATGGGTCCAAATATGCCAATCTAATGTATGCAGCACCTAGAGCTCAAGCCCCAAGTAGACCGATAGTGAGGCCACATGCACCTGGAGGACCATGTTATAGATGTTAAGGAAACCACTTCATTAGGGAGTGCACAATTCCCTACCACCCAGCATCTTAGAAGGTATGGGAAGGATATTGCAACGATTGTGGAAAAGAACATCTATTCAAGGATTGTCCAAAAAAACCCTCTAGAGTACCTTCCATAGCTCAGATTAGTGTGATGAAAGTAGTAGAGTCCTCAGGTAGTGATAAGGAATGCAAATGGACATGACACAAGCTATCTAATCAATAAAGCTAGGAAGCACCGCCTATGGAATGAGTTCAACCAAATGAAGAAGACACCAAAGCAAAAAATCACAGAGTTTGTCACTAAAGTCAAAGAGGTTGTTTATCAATTAGCTTCAATTGGAGAGTTGATTGTCAAAGATGCTATCATGAGGTAGATCCTAAATGGAATTAGGAATGACAAGCAAAGGAAATTCTTCAAAACAACCTATGACCTTATCATGGATGTGCATATTCCTAACTTCAACATATTCCTTGGACAACTCTTCAATCAAGAGACCAACTCTTTATGCATACAACAAAGATAAGAAGAACAAAGGAAAGAAGAAAGATGATGATGATGATGAAGAAATCTCTCAAGCCAACTATACAAGCAAGAGCAAGTGGAAAGCTGCAAAGCATGATAAGTCAAACGGAAAAGAAGTTCAACTTTGTGCCATCTATAACAAGGCTAACCAAACCACTCAAAATTGCTCGTTCAATGGAAAGACTAAAAAAAGAGGTGGTAGAGGTGGATTTGGCAATAGAAGAGGTAGAGGTGGACAAAACTACAACAATAACAATAGGAACTACAACATAAGGGATTTCAACAACTACTTAAAGGATCAATCACATGAAAGTTCATTACTCCTAATGAATCTGAGTGATAAAGAAGGTAAAAAAGATGAGCATCTTTTCTATATATATTATGGTTGTTCAAAACATGTTGCAGGCAATGTTACTCTTCTATCTAACTTGGAGAAACCCAAGCATAAGCATGAAGTACAAACAGGGGATGATATCAAACAAATTGTGGAAAAGATTGGCAATGCCAAAGCTTGAATGGTAGGACAAACATTCTAAGTAAGGTTCTCTATGTACCCACTATCACTAAAAACCTAATAAGTGTAGTCCAAATAGTTGAAAAAGGCTTGCAAGTTAGGTTCACTCAACATGGAGCTTATGTGGAAGATCCATGTCAAGGCTTCAAGAAGATAGCCAAAGATGCGAAGCATGGTAGACTCTTTACTTTTGAAGTAGGAGAAACTAGAAACATAGCTCTATTCAACTTTGGGTCTCAAACCCTAAGTGAGCTTGAAGTGTGGCATAAGAGACTCGCTCATGTGAATGAAAGAACCTTGAAGGATATATGCAAGGATCAAAGTGTTCTAGGATTGCCCAATATTAATCAACAAGTGTGATGCTTGTCAAATGGGGAAGGCACAAAGACATAACTTCAACCACAAAAGCTACATCCACAATAATCTCTTAGATCTAGTGCACAAAAAGTCAAGAACCATCATAAGTAGGCTCAAGGTATTATGTATCCATTTTTTATGATCATAGTAGGTGGACAATTCTATACTTTATCAAGAATAAGAGCAAAGTATTTGAATGCTTCAAGAAATATTGACTTGGAGAAACCTAAGCATAAGCATGAAGTACAAATAGGGGATGATACCAAGCACAATGTGGAAAAGATTGGCAATGTCAAAGCTCACAATGGCAGGACAAACATTTTGAGTAAGGTTCTCTATGTACCCACTATCACTAAAAACCTAATAAGTGTAGGCGAAATAGTTGAAAAAGGCTTGCAAGTTAGGTTCATCCAAAGTGGAGCTTATGTGGAAGATCCATGTCAAGGATTCAAGAAGATAGCCAAAGGTTTGAAGCATGGTAGATTCTTTACTATTGAAGTAGGAGAAACTAGAAACATAGCTCTATTCAACTTTGGGGTTCAAACTCTAAGTGAGCTTGAAGTGTGGCATAAGAGACTTGATCATGTGAATGAAAGAAACTTGAAGGATATATGTAAGGATCAAAGTGTTCTAGGACTACCAAACATTTCAAAGCAACAAATGATCAACCGGTGTAGCTCAAGCGTAAGCACCACCTCCTTTACTTGTCAATCCGCGGAGACGTGAGGACCGGTATGAAGACCACGAGCAAGTGAAGGTACAAGTGCGTGAGTGAAAGCACACAAACATGCACACATATACACACACATGCGCACAAGGTAAGATCAAAGAGAGGAACAATGGAAAGCTTCAATTGCAAAAGAGTTCTCTTACAAAAGCTCTATTCTCTAACAAGCTAACCTCAAAAATTTTCTCTCTAGCTCTTTTTATAGTTTTTTGAGTAGTTTTGGCCCTATCCAGACCTACTGTCCGTCCTAGTTAAAAATTAGGTCCCAGGGCTTATTTGAGGGCTCAAACGAAGTCTAAAAATTATGAAAATTGGTACGATGGTACTTCTAATACTCCTCAAGCTCGAGGACTCCTCGGTTTGAACAAAATGGAGTTATAAAAATAGAAAATGGTATTTACAATGGTTTTTAGTGATGAAAATCACTATTTTTGTAGGGATTTTTTCTGAAAATTTGACATACACTTCTTGGAGCTCCCTACTTTCTCCTTCTTCTTGTGTGTCCACCTCTTTAATGTGCTCCTGTGCTTTGTCCTTGACCTTCAACTTCAACACTCCCCCCCCTCGCGAGTCTGTCGTCCCTGACAAACCCTTGTTGTAATGGTTGTTCCATGTAGTTCTTTGAGAGGCAGTGTCTGTTTCATAGGAACAAGAGCCGAAAATGTGGCAGGGTTGGTTGTCCGGTTCTTCATTTGTAACTAAAAGCCTCCTTTGGAAGTTGTTGTCCCTTGGTATGCGCTCCTTCCTTAGATTCGAGGATGATTGTGTCATGGTGGGCCTCTATTGATGTCCTCCAAATCTTCCAAAGATGATATTCCTATGTAGCTCATGTCCCGTACTGGTAACCCATAATGAATGATGGGTAAGTGTGTTCATGCATGGGTTGAGTAAAATATGTGCCTTGTGCATGGCCTTGTAATGTAGCCCTATGCATGCTTACTTGGAAAAATGCATTGGAGGAAGTATGGTGCAAAAATTGGGGTCTTGAGCTAAGTGCTCAAGGGTAAGCTGACGAAGAGGTTTCCTAATCTATCATGGTTATGGTGCTGCCAAAGTGAAGATACTTACCATGGTGAAGGGTCGATTGATGTGTATCTCTACGTGTTGTACACCCGACATTTGTGATGGAACATTGTCGATGAATATCCATGGTGAGGGGCCACTGATGAAAATTCCTTTGAGTGCTTGGTTTGTTTCCTCTTTGCAAAGCAACATTTGCCAAATACTGAGAATTGAATTTCTTTACATTTCTTGACAAACAACATTGGGTAACTACACCAAGCTGAGTTTCACATATTCTCTTTAGCTCACCATAAGCAGGAGTCTTTGCATCCAGTATACATAAAAAGATTTGCAGGGTACCAGAACTACCCCTTGCAGATATCTCCTTGGATGCTCTCGTACATGCAGTAGTTAAGCATCACTCAAGTTGCGGACCTTCAAGCTCTTCACTCCTACTATAGTAAGAGGAAACCATAGTTGTGGATGCCATGTTCATGCCAAGTTCTTGACATCTACCAGATAAGGCAGCAATTATATCATCTGCTAGCTGAGACACACTTCTATCCAAACTGATAAATGCCCAGTAATCGAAGGTTCAATCTTCAACTAAGCATGACTCATTCATGTTTCATGAGCGAAACCTGGGAACAAGTTCTTTCTCTCTTTTTTTTTTTGGAACAATGTCACAAAATAAGAAGACAAAGTTTAGTATCAAAAAATGGTTTACCTGTGTCAATGTGCTCTCGTGCATGGGACTCTCAATTGTGTCTATGCACGGCCATATAATGTGGCCCTATATTGATGCATACTTTGGAAATGCATGACCTGAATGGTGCAAAAGACAAGGTTGTGCAAGGAGCACATGGTTGTCGCTCGTCGAGGCTTTCGATGTTATTTGCGGAGGTTGATGCCGACCTTGGTGGAGGTATCCATTGAGTCTCGAACTGATGTAATCCTCCTAATTGGAGTCCATTTTAGAACAGCATTTGGCACTGTAGAGATCACTTCATGCGTCTTCCTCTTTGGGTGCTTTTTGAACTGTGGTATCCAGTGTGATTGGCGCGTTGGTTCAGTGGAGGCTACTTGTACTTTTGGCTTCCAAACCCATACCCTTTTTACACATCTTCCTAGTATGATTGAAGAGGTGATTTGATCTTCTTTCAATCTCTGTATGCGGTTCTTACCCTTTTTCTCTTTGTGGCTTCTTTGTTGAGACCTTTCGCATGCGGGAGAACATAGGTTGTTGTGGATGTAAGAGCTTCTTAGGTACCCACATCTCTAATCGCCCTTGTTGAGCTGCAGCTAATTTCTTAGGCACCCAAACTTGTCGGATACCTTGTGGTTGAGCTTGTCCAAGCTTCTTCCTTCGTCTTCTGGCCTGGTTGGCTTGCCTGGATGGGATTTGTGGGGGCAAGGCTGGTGGTTGCTCTCCTTTGCATACCCAGATTTGCTTCATGCTCAGCACTACTTTCCTTTGGAAATCCCATTGTCTATTTGATATAGCAGTTGTCCTGTTCCGTTGTGCTTGCCTTGTTGGTTGAGTTGTAGTGGCGGCATTAGTCCTTGCACCAGAGGAGGAGTCCGCTTGTCTTTGAGCCTGTTCTTCCATGCTTGAGTTCTCCTGCAACATAGAGCTTTTGATGCATACAACATCTCTTTTGCTAAGATTAGTCCTAGGAGAACTACAAGATGTGACATATGGATTTGTGAGCATGTTATTTTCTAGTTCTAATGTAAAGCATTGTCCCTGGACCCAAACTTGAAGAAGTTGACTTCTTAGGTTCAAGTTGACTGCATTGTCATAAATCCAATCTTGTCCTAAGACAAGTGGTTTTGTAAGGTTCTCATCTTGACATACTAGCACTTTGACTTTCATTGGAACATCTTGAAGGTAGATGGGAAGTTCCACCTCGCCCAAACAAGGGGTTTCCACACCTCCCAATCCTATGAGATAAGCTTCTATGGGATTGATGTTCAACTGCAAGTTTTGGCAGTAGGATAGTCTAACTGCACTACTTGCTGCACCTGAGTCAATCAATGCTTTCACAGTCCTTGCACCCTTTCCTTGTCCTATCTCTATGGTCACAAAGGGACGTCAGTCAATGACTGGAGAAGTAGTTATGCCCGATTTTTGGCACATATCCATGTGATATTTTGGGGCTTTTGAGTTGACATCTAGGCCTACTCGCCTTAAGTTATTTTGCCTAATACGCTCTCTGGCCTCTGCCTGTGCTTCTTCCCTCACCCTTAACTCCTCTTCTTTTCGTTTCTTAGCAGTGTTGAGTCTCGTAAGCATATCCTCTGTAAGAGGTTCTTGGTATAACTTGACTCTACATCCACTAATATAGTTTGGCAAGATATTTCCTTCTAAAGTGGCCAACTGAATTGCACCACTAGTGGAAATTCTATTAATGATCATGGGTTCGTATCCTCTTTTTTCCAACTTACGGGCATGTTGCTTTAGTGTATAAACCAACACTAGGTCTCCCTCTTTCAATCCTTTATCTTTGATGTGTGCATCAAACTATGCCTTTTGTCTTTTCTTTGCAGCATAGATGCCTGCCGCCGCGCGTAGCCTTGTCTCACCTAAGCGTTCTAGATCAAAGATCCTAGAGGACAATTCATGTCCATTCCACTCATACTCGTGTGCTACTTTTAAAGCGGGGATTAAGAAATCTAATGGTAGCATAGCATTCTATCCGAAGACCATCTGAAATGGGGTGGCGTTGAGTACCGTTTTGTAGGCAACTCGATAAGCCCAAACAGCATGATGTAGCTGTTTGTCCCATCAGAGCATTTATTATTCACTAGTTTTGTCAATACATTACATAGGATCTTATTCGTGCTCTCGGCTTGTCCGTTAGCTTGTGGATGATAGGGGGCAAACTTCTTATGTATCACCAAGAATTCTTGGAGAAGATTTTCAATAACCTCATTCAAGGAGTGTGTGCCTCTATCACTCACTAACTCTATTGGTAGCCCATATCTCGTGAACACATTCTTGAATAAGAACTTAGTTGTAGTCTGAGCATCATTCTTTGTTGTGGCTTTCACTTTGAACCACTTTTTAAAGGTAATCTGTGACTACAATAATATACTCTGCATGGGAGTTTCTAGCTGGGGGGTTAATAGGACCTATGAAGTCTATGCCCCACTTCGAAAATGCACGCCCTCCCATCAAGTTGGCCTCAAAGGCATCTCATCTTTTCTAACTGGATATTGTGCACGTTGGCATGTGTCACATTTCTTCACATAGGTATGTGCATCCATATGGAGAGTGGGCCACCAAAGTCCTGAGAATAGAACGGTCTTGATCACTCGGTCAGGACCAAAATGTCCACCTGCAACACCACTATGTGCAGTCTCTAAGACCTTTAAATAGTCTGATTCATGAACGCACAGTCTTAAGTAACCATCTTTGCCTCTTCGGTATAGGTTTTCTCCTACTAAGGCATAGCCTTGAGCCTCTTGATCCATGTTTCATCTTCTTGCTAGACTAGCCTCTTTGGGTAATCTTTCCGATCTCATAAACTCTACCAATGGAGCACTCCAATCAGGAATTAATGACACTTGATAAAGGGTGGCATGCTCCACTGGTGGTCTCTCTCTGCACATTGGACAATTCTTAATCCACTCATGTACTTCTTTGTCCATGCTAGGCCAATATACTCCTAAACGTTTCAGATTCTGCAATGTTCGTTGTTTAGAATAGTGATTTCCTAGCAATCCTTCATGGGCTTGTTGCAACCAGCTAGTATGTTCATCATTACAACAAGCGAGTACACCCTCCGTATCTTGTTTGTACATGCTTCCTGCCAATATGTGATATTTTTGTGATTTTACAATTTCTTCTTGTGATGTTTTCACATTCTTATTTGCAGGACCGAAGGTGAGGATTGGTACCAACTTATTTGCCCATTTAGGAACAACTTCCAAATTGAACAGATAAGCATCAGGTAGTTCATCAGACACTCCTTGCGGTGAATCTGCTGAAGTAATGCGAGAAAGGTGATATGCCCGGAGGTGGGTTCTACCTTTTCTAACAACAACTTCAAAGTCATATTCCATTAGTAAGAGAAACCATCTTACTAAACGTCATGTATTGCAAGGTTTATTGACGAAATATAACAAAGCTTGATGATCAGTGAAAAACTTGAACTTATTGGCCAATAGATAGTGCCTAAACTTCTTCATGGCATATACCATGCCTAAGCCCTCTCGCTCAGTTGTGGTATAGTTCCGTTCCGCTGCGGTTAGCTGTCTGCTAGCATATGCTATGGGTAAATCCAAATTTCCTTCACCGGTGGGCCGTGCTAGCACACATCCTATGGCGTGATTGGATGCAGCCACATGGACATGGAATGGTTTACCCCAATCAGGAGTGGTCAGTATTGGTGGTGTGCACAAACGTTTCTTCAATTCATTGAAAGAATTATCGCATTCGTCGTTCCACTCAAAATTAGACAACAAGGCATAAAGGGGTCTAGCTATGATTGCGTACATGTGGATAAACCTACGTTAATATCCACAATGGCCCATAAAGGCTTGTACCTCTTTAACATTCCTTGGCCTTGGCAACTCCGCTATGGCTCGTACCTTATCTTCATCCATTGAGATTCCATTCTTAGAAACAATATGACCTAAGATTTTACCTTGACGCACCATGAACACACACTTTTCTGGGTTCAGACACAGCCGATATTCTCTACACTTGTTGAAGATTTGTCTGAGCTCAGGGATGTGGTATCTTCTTTCTTGGGAATGGGCACATAAATCGTCCACATATACTTCTAAGCTCTTTCGCAAGAACTCTTTGAAGACATGACACATGAGCCTTTGGAATGTTGCAGGTGCATTGGGGAGCCCAAATGGCATCACACGAAATGCAAAGATCCCCCACTCTGTGGCAAAAGCTGTTTTGTGTTGATCTTCTGGGGCAATGGCTACTTGATTGTAACCTGAAAATCCATCAAGGAAGCTATAAACTTCGTTTCCTGCAACACGCTTCAATAGGTGTTCCGTGATTGGAAGCGGATAAATATCTCTGATCATAGCAGCATTAACTTTTTTAAGGTTAGTACACACTCGCAACTTCCCGTTCTTCTTGGGCACCACTACAATGGGGGACACCCATTCAGTATGCTCAATCTCATAGATGAATCCAACTTCAATCAGCCTATCAATTGCTTCTTTTATTTTGGCTGCATATGTATCATTATATGTGTAGGGCTTCTGTTTGGTGGGCTTGGCATCAGCGGTCATGGGGATGGTATGAGAGCAAATTCTTGGATCTACCCCTTTCAAGTCTCTATAGTGCCACGCAAACACATCCCTATATTCCCTTAATAGAGCTACGAGCTCCATTTCTTCTCTTGCACTTAGGTCATCTCCTATATATGTGCATCTCTCTTTGTTCTCTTCAATGGTCACTACAATTTTCTTGGTCATTTCTTTATTATCATATGATTCTCCTATGATGGCCTCTCTCTTAGGCATTCGTACCAAAATTTTGCGGTCGTCAACTTCATATTTCTTGAAGTTTTATGGTACTTCAAACAATGATTCCTCCTCTTCTTGTTTCACTGCTTTTCTTTTCTTTTTCTTTTGACTGCTCTCACTTCCATCCTTTGAATTTACCGTTTTAATACTTGTGAGAGGCCCTTCTTCTTTCTGGGTGAACACTCCTATATCTTCTAGATAGTGCTGCTCTGAGTTAAAGCAACTATCCATCACAATGGATTCTATATCATCGTCATTCTCTTCTTCTTCTATGACATCACTAGGGTCACATTCTTCTAGCAAGGGCTGACACATGAACACTAAGATATCATAACCCTCCTCATCACAATGAGGTGTCCACTGTTCCTCGTTGATAGCAATGTCCATGGTGGCTAAGATTTCAGGCCAGCCATGAGGCTCAAATTCCTCATCTGGAAAGATCATCGGTGTGTAGGCTGGGTCCCTAACTGGTCTATCTCCTGGTGAAGTTCCTTCTTCTCTTGCCTTTAAACGTTTTTCCTCTTCCTCGGCGACCTTGCACATCCACAAATGAGTATCTTCATGCAGCCATGATGGATCAGGTGAACTTTCAGAATGCACAGAGATGTAATCTTCTTTCGCTTTGTGGATAGGATTCCACTGTAGGGGTGGTACATCTCTGAAGGAGTAATCCTTCAAATTGACCTTGGTGGTGACCCCTAAGTGCTGCAAGTACAAGGAGTTGGTTCCCCAATCCTGTACTATTTGCAATTGTCGTAGGAAGGGTCTTCCTAGGATCATCTCATAAACATTATTTTTCTCAAAGTCACATATAGCAAATGTGTGCTCAAACTCTACACCACAAGTGGTTAGACTTATCCCTTCTAGCAATCCTAGAGGTCTTTCAAAATGACCGTCGGCCATTTGAAGCTTCATTCTAGTTGGTCTTAATGTGGGTTTGCCCCATTGCTTCCACAAGGAGGTGGTCGCAATAGCAACACCAGCACCTGAATGTATGATTGCCTTGGTTGTGTAACCTTGGTAGGTGATTGGAAGATAAGTATTACCTTCTTTGCCCTCACACATGTCCCCTATTTTGTCTAGAGGTATCTCTGGTACTTTTTGCTTAGAGCCTGCTTTTGGCATTTTGGAATCAAGTTCTGGAACCTGATCCTTCACATGATTCCATAGCTCAGGTTTTGCTTTGAGCAGCTCTTCTACAATGAGATGACATTGAACCTTAGTGTTCTTCACGACATCAGTGTTCCTTGGGATCACTGAGTCTTCATGTCTGACCAGTATTGTGGGAGCTCTGATATGAAGAGATTCAGATTCCCATGGGCCTGGAAATTGAGGCAGTTCTTCTAAGGTATTAGATTCAAAATCTATCCTTTCGTCTTCTTGTTGCTCGACTTGATCTCCGTAAATGGATGGAATGTCTTGGGGAAATTGATCATGAAGATCATCAATCTCGGGAATAGGAGGGGAATTACCCTTCTCCTTGGCCCATTTCTCTTCTTGTATTTCCTGCAAGAACTCTTGAGAGTACTGTTGAATTGAAGGAGGTATTCCAGCATCCGTGGAATTAGGAACATAAGCTCCCATTGGTGGTGAGCTTCCTCTTTCAATAACTGGTTGAGCTTGTGGAGGTAAACAAACTTGTGGTTTGTTTACCAACTGCTCTAATCTTTCTAGTAAGCCTTGGAAATGCAAATCCGGTTTGACAGAGTTTGTCTGATTGAACTTTTAATTAGTCTTGAGTATAGCTTGAGCTTGTTCTACCATTTTCATGCACATTTTCATCCGTTCAATCTCTAAATCTGCTCTAGGGTAACTCTTGTCTAGGTTTGCAACTATTGGCCCTTCTTGAAGACGAGCCTGGTAGGCCTTGAACATCATGTCCAAGCCTTCTAGGGTTGGATCTGCAAGAACATACCCTGGTTGCGGTCTACTTACAATGGGTGGTGGGGTGGGATGAGGTGGAGTAGATGGGGTTTGGGCCTGCGAGGGGTTTTGAGATGCAATGTCTTCTATTTTTGTTTTTGCATCTTTCAAGCTTTCTTCTAGTTTCGATAACTTTTTATTCCACTTGCGATTGGCCTTCTCTCTGGTATCTTTCCATGTTCTTGTTTTCCTCTTATTAGGCTCTCCTGATTCACTTGACTTTGATTGTTCTGCTGGTTTATCTTGTTTTAATGCTTGTGCCCTAGTAACTGCGTATACAGGAGCCACATTACTGCTACTAGCACTTGAATCCGCCACTAAGCCTACCACATTAATGGGTGTAATCTTGGGTGCACTAGAGGGGTTTCTTGGACAATCTCTGGGAAGATGGTCTTTGCCACATTCAGGACAAAAAGCTTGTATTGTGATAGCCTGACCTTGACTTGGAGATGGTGGGTGGGGACAACCGCAAATGAAATGGTCACCTTGACATCTGAAACAAGATCCTCTAGGGGCTTGTGGTCTCATTTGTCTAATTGGGGCCTAGGGTTAGGATTTGTGTACATGACATTGGAATATTCTGGCTCCCAATTTTGCTCCATAGGTGGTGCCTCATATTGATACGAGTAAATCTCACTATGCTCAGGTGACTCAGTGTAATAAGCATGTGGACTACCTTCATGGGAGTAGTCTGAACTATGAGCGTGAGAGTCATTATCTAGTATCAATGGGGTTAGTGGCACCAATGCTCTATTTGGATTTTCCTCTCCCACAGCATACTTGACTAGAATCAAGTTGGCAGGAGCTGGTGGTTGGTTTCCCAAGACTGGTTGTGGCCTATATTGTGTCTGATATTGCTATTGTGGTCAATAATATGGCTGTTGGTATTGGTTCTGATACCTACCTTGTTGGTAGGCTTGTTGATAAGTTTGTCTAACAGCCTGCCTATTGTAGGGACAATCTTGAGTTGTGTGGTTCATGTATTTTCTCTCAATAGTGCAATATGGAGCATTCCTTTCTCTCATGTTCTGGTTGTGCAATGGGCATACATTAGCCATGTGGTCACCTCCACAAGTGTAACACCGGTTCAATGGGGTGGCTCTTGGTATTTTTCTATTTTGAACTCCTAGCTTCTTGGCAACTTGTTCTACTATCTCATCTATTTCCGTGGAGGCTCTGGAGGTATGACTAGTAGAACTATCAGCGTCTTGATAGAGTTTGGATAGTCCTAACTCCTCACCCAAGTTGTCTTCTATGTCAATGCAGGTCCGCACACACTCTTCTATGTTTCTAGGCTCTTTCAAGTACACATATGATCGTAACTTGGTGCTTAGTAAGCCATCTAAAAACAAAGCCACTTGTTTGGCTGGTGTAGGTAACTCTGGAGTAGGGCATCTTTCTAGGTACTGTCTGAACCTTCTACC
The DNA here is from genome assembly GCA_020310875.1 of Ceratopteris richardii. NCBI lineage: Eukaryota > Viridiplantae > Streptophyta > Polypodiopsida > Polypodiales > Pteridaceae > Ceratopteris > Ceratopteris richardii. Next base: position 56,853,765 of record CM035425.1, on the reverse strand, counting down.
TGCTAGTCGCACTGTTTCTTTGGGTGTCTGCTTGAAACTATGGATCAAAGATGATGTGTTATGTCTGATACCACTCTTGGAAAATTCTACAATGAATTCGTCTAGCAGCTGACCTATATCGCGATAGTTGTGACTACTCAATGGTTGAAACCAAGCTAAGGCAGTGCCTTTAAGATTCAAACCAAATGCCTCGTACTGGGTGAACAAATCCTCAACCTGTTCAGCTCTTAGCACTTGTTTGAACTCAGCCACATGATCATAAGGATCTCCTGTCCTGTCAAAATAATTCTTCATTACCTTGATCACTTGAGTGGGTCTAAGGGTTCTTGGGTGCTCTCGTGGTCTAGGCAATGGAAAATCGTGTTCATCTCTTTGTTGCCTATGTGCTTGATGTCTCTCTCTCATTCAGGTCTTTCATTTTCAAACCCTGATCTATTTATGCCCACAGTGCGTGCAAAACTTACCTCAGGTCTCTCTCTAGTTCTTTCTCTCTGGGCTTCATGAGCTTTGGATGATCCTACTCCTTGGAGGCCATGGGAAACATTGGATCTTGGTGGAGGGAAAATCAATTCACTCTTCCAAGTATATGCATGTCTATCATGTTCTGTCACCAAGAACATCTTCTCTGATGTGTTGTCCAGGTAGAAACTTTGCCTGGTATCTCAGGATCCTTGAACTCGTAGATGATGACTATGCCCAATTGGCTAGGTTGATCTGGCTTGAATCTCCAAAAGGCTTCCTCTGTTTCTCTATTCAAGAATAGTTCTATGCTTTTGTTGTCTTGAGGGATCCAATCTGGAGTGATCATTCTGGTCAGAACTGACTTACCTCTAGGAGTCTGGGGTCCTTGTCCTAGATTTCCTTGTTCTAGGTCTCCTATCTCATTCTCATGAATGACATTTCCAAACTTATCGGTCCTATCTGGTAGGTTGGTGACCACATACATGGTTCCTTATCAATGTATGAACCCTCTTCGAACTTGACCACCGGGTGTTCAAGTCCAAAGGGTTGACCTAGATTTTTGAGTTGGACCACTGATCGCCTCAGGCCATCCTCATAGATGCGAGCACCTAATCGGTTGGTCCGAATATATTCTAACTGTGTCTTATAGGGGCCTTCTGGTGTTTGTAAATAGGAAGTGCCTAAGTTACCTGCAGGTTCCCATGCTAAAAGACATTTATGAGTCACTTGTGTCTGAGTTTAGTACATAAGGACAACCACTTAGTTGTTGTGCCCAAGATTTGGTTGTATGGTTGATACTAGACTGAGAAGATCTAATGCTTTGTCTATCCTTGCCTAGATGTCTACCAGATCTCAGGTTCATAAGCTTTGGTTAATAGTCCAAAATTTTCTCTTGATATGGTTCAAAATTCTTTGGAGTCCCCTTGGGTTCCTAGTCTCACTTGAGGGTCAACTTCAAATTATCCTATCTGAAAATCAACACGTTATTCTTATAAAAAACAGTTGAGGCCATGTAGGATTCAAAACGAGCTTTCCAACGAGCTATAGGCTCAAAAAATGGACTTTGGATGAAAAAGTTATGTCAAATCAAGCTCCTGGGGGTCAAAACAGGCAAACAGGGTCTTATGGAAAAATCATGATTTTGTAAGAGAATCGTGATTTTGTGAAACCAAGAGAATCGCGATGCCGTGAAATCAGAGAATCGCGATGCTGAGAAATCAGAGAATTGCGATCCTCTGAAACCAAGAGAATCGCGTTCCTGTGAAACCAAGAGAATCATGTTCCTGTGAAACCAAGAGAATCGCGTTCCTGTGAAACCAAGAGAATCGCGATGCTATGAAATCAGAGAATCGCGATGCTGAGAAATCAGAGAATTGCGATCCTGTGAAACCAAGAGAATCGTGATGCTTTGAAATCAGAGAATCGCGATGCTATGAAATCAGAGAATCGTGATGCTGTGAAATTAGAGAATCGCGATACTGTGAATCTCAAGAGAATCGCGATTTTGTGAACTTCAAGAGAATCGCGATGCTATGAATCTCAAGAGAATCGCGATGCTATGAAATCAGAGAATCGCGATCCTGTGAAATCAAGAGAATCGCGATCCTGTGAAACCAAGAGCATTGCGATCGTGTGAAACCGAGAGAATCGCGATGCTATGAATCTCAAGAGAATCGTGATGCTATGAAATCAGAGAATCGCGATCCTGTGAAATCAAGAGAATCGCGATCTTGTGAAACCAAGAGAATCACGATCCTGTGAAACTGAGAGAATCGCGATCCTGTGAAATCAAGAGAATCGCGATGCTATGAAATCAGAGAATCGCATTTTTGAGAATCGCGATTGTCAGCAGAGAATCGTGTTTTCACAAAATCGTGTTTTCACAGAATTGTGTTTTAGAAAATCGCGATTGCCAACAGAGAATCGTGTTTTTGAAAATCGCGATTTTGTCTCAGAGAATCGTGTTCTAAAGAATCGCGATTTTGAGCACAACCACAGAATCGCAATTCTGAGAATGACCCGCGAATCGTGTTCTTTTCAAAAGGCTTTTAGGCAGGAAACAGAGAATCGTGATTTTTTTAAAAAAATTGAATTTTTCACAGAATCGTGTTTTTTGGCGAGAAATTCGAATTTTTGAGCGCCGAGCAATGGCGAGCTCCGTATGTGTAGAAAATCATGAAAAAACACAACGCTTGCTCCAAGCGCTCCCTTGCACCTCCTAATGCTTTCTCACACAATAATGCATGAAAAAAGGTATGAAAATGGTGAAAATGCACTAAAAAAAACAAGAACTTTCTATGAAGAAGAAGATGGATGAAGATGGAGATGATGAAGATGATGAAGATGGAGAAGAAAAAGCAGAAAAATAACAGAAATGACAGTTTTTTTTACCTTCCAATGTTGCAAATCTACGATCTTACCATCACAATGCTCGTCCTCGAAACTCTCTCCCCGGCAACGGCGCCAAAATTTGGTGTAGCTCAAGCATAAGCACCACCTCCTTTACTTGTCAATCCGCGGAGATGTGAGGACTAGTATGAAGACCACGAGCAAGTGAAGGCACAAGTGCGTGAGTGAAAGCACACAAACATGCACACACATACACACACACGCGCACAAGGTAAGATCAAAGAGAGGAACAATGGAAAGCTTCAATTGCAAAAGAGTTCTCTTACAAAAGCTCTATTCTCTAACAAGCTAACCTCAAAAATAAGCTCTCTAGCTCTTTTTATAGTTTTTTGAGTAGTTTTGGCCCTATCCAGACCTAGTGTCCGGCCTAGTTAAAAATTAGGTTCCAGGGCTTATTTGAGGGCTGAAACGAAGTCTAAAAATTATGAAAATTGATACGATGGTACTTCTAATACTCCTCAAGCTTGAGGACTCCTCGGCTTGAACAAAATAGAGTTATAAAAATAGAAAATGGTATTTACAATGGTTTTTAGTGATAAAAATCACTATTTTTGTAGGGATTTCTTCTAAAAATTTGACATACACTTCTTGGAGCTCCCTACTTGCTCCTTCTTCTTGTGTGTCCACCTCTTTAATGTGCTCCTGTGCTTTGTCCTTGACCTTCAGCTTCAACAACCGGTGTGGTACTTGTCAAATTGTAAAGGCACAAAAACAAGTTTTCAACCACAAAGGCTACATCCACAACAATCTCTTGGATCTAGTGCACATAGATGTGTGGGGACCAATTCAAGAACCTTCATTAGTAGCCTCAAGGTATTATATAGCTTTTGTTCATGATTACAGTAGGTGGAAAATTCTCTACTTTATGAAGAATAAGAGTGAAGTATTTGAATGCTTCAAGAAGTATCTAACACATGTGGAAAATCATACAGGTCAACCATTGAAGAAACTTAGATTTGATGGAGAGGGAGAATACTTCTCTAAAGAGCTTGATGAGTATTTGTAGAATAAAGGCATCGAAAGCGAGGTAACTACCACGTACTCTCCTCAATTGAATGGCATTGCAAGAACAAGGAACAAAACCATAGTTGGATCAGCAAGGACTATGCTTGAAGAGATAAAGCTACCACATTATCTATGGGTGGAAGCTATATCTACTGCAGTGGATCTTGTGAATAGAATTCCATCCAAATCTCTTCAAGATTTGACTCCTTATGAAGCTTGGGATGGTAGAAAACCAAGTCTAAGTCATTGCAAAGATTTTGGTTGCTTAGCATACGTACATGTACCTTCACAAATTAGAGGGAAATTGGATGAAGGGGCATCCACGGCTATTCTCACCGGCTAGGATTTAGCTCAAATAGGATACAGGATCTACAATCCATCCACAAAGCAATTTACTACAAGCAGGGATGTTGTATTTGAAGAACACAGATCATGGTATGAAGAGGATAAACAAAAGGTAAACCTACCCTATGATCTTAATTCAAATTTTCATCCTTTAGGTAGCAAGCATGATACACAGGTGAAGGAATCTAGAAGTAAATCAAATGATTGTCAAGATGAGAAGGAGAGAGACTATAAACTCTCAAAATCAAGAGGAAAGGCCAAAATGCAAGAATGTGGAGAGACAAGGGAAAGAAAGCAACCTAAAAGGTATGGATGTGAATCTACATTTATAACAAAGCATTCCATATATTTGAAAAAATAATAAGTTTCAGAGGAACCCTCAACATATGAAGAGGCTAAAGGAAACCCTAATTGAGAGAAAGTCATGAATGAAGAAAAAGAAGCTCTAAAGTAAATGACCATATGGGAGCTAGTTATAATGCAAACCAATCAGAAGGTAATAGGTTGTAGATGGGTCTACAAGTTGAAAAGGAATTGAGATGGATCAATTCACAAGTACAAAGCCACATTGGTTGCTAAAGGATGTGCTAAATCTCAAGGCATAGACAATGAGGAAAACTTCTCACTAGTTGCTGAGATGACTAGCATCGAGACGTTGCTTAGTGTAGCAGCTGCAAGAAATTGAAAGTTGCTTCAATTTGATGTGAAGAATGCTTTTCTTAGTGGGTGGATTAGCGAAGAGGTACATATGTCACAACCCTCAGGGTTTGAAAACCCTAATTATCCTACTAATTTGTGCAAACTTAAAAAGGCTTTGTATGGCTTAAAACAAGCTCCGAGAGATTGGAACTTCAGATTGGTGACCTATCTACAAGATCAAGGTTTTAAATCAAACAATGCATATCCTTCTTTGTTCATCAAGAAGGTTCATAATAAAGTTATGTATTTATGTGTGTATGCAGATGACATAATTATGACAAGTGATGAATTGACTAGAATAGAAAGGATCAAAAGACATGCAAGAAGATTTAAAGAATAGTGACCTTGGAAATCTCGCTTTTTTCTTAGGTATGCAGGTCGTATACAGAGATCAATGGATGTACTTGAGTTAGAGGAGGTACATTCAAGACTTACTATTGAAGTTCAAGATGGATAATGCAAAGCCTAAGGGTATACCTTTGGAAATAATTCATAAGTTTAGAGTTTATGGAGGTTAATAGATCAAAGACATAAAAGAATACCAAAGTTTTATAGCTATCTTAATCTATGCTACATATACGAGGGTAGACATCTCATATAGTGTAGGATTGTTAAGTCACTTCATGCTTTCTCCAAGAAAATCACATATGGATGTAGCTGAGAGATTACTCAAGTACCTCAAAGGGACAATCAATGAAGATATATTCTATCCCTATACATCAAATTTGGATCTCAAGTTGTACTCAAATGTAGATTGGGTAGTATCCAAAGATGACATGAGAACCACTTCAAGTTTTTTTAGCATTTGTAGGACTAAGCTTGTGTCATGGAGTTCCAAGAAGCAGCCTACTATTTCACTATCCTCAATTGAAGTAGAATATAGAGGATTGACCATAGCAACTCAAGAAGCTATCTGGCTAAAGGAATTGTAGGTAGACTTGGGACTTGTTAGTTTCAAATCTCACATATTTGGAGACAACGTAAGCTCAATGCACCTAGTAGAAAATCCTATATACCATGCAAGAAACAAACATATAGAATTTCATTATCAATTCATCAAAGAGAAGCTCATGGCAAAGGAAATTGATATTTCTTTTGTTCCAACAGAGAATCAAGTAGCAAATTGGTGGAGTTAAGCTTTGTAGACTCAAGCCAATGGCAGGGATTCAAATCATCAAGGAATGAAGACTCAAGCATGCTCTAGCTTGAGGGGGAGTTGTTACAACAATTCAAGCTTGCACCATGCTTGAGAAGAATTTGTTCTAGACATAAACTCATTCTTGAAGTAAGCCATAATGTTAGAAGTTCATGATCACTTATGGTATCTTATGAGAATTCTTTATTCATGTAAAAACATATGAGTTTTCTATAAATATTAGACCTTTTATTTTTGTGAAAGGATAAATGAAAGAGAGCCAAAATTCACCAGTTCTTGAGGTTTGTGACCAATCAATTACCTAAATCAAGATTGAAGCTTGATTATGTACTTCCTAGATTTTAGGAAAAGAGATCCTAGTTACAACTACCTATCCGGCGAGCTAATTTGAATTCAATAATTTGTAAGAGAGTCATGGAATCTCCAAAGAATATATATAAAGACTCAATACAAGTTTTGCAATATGT
>CM035425.1:56832222-56837222 GCA_020310875.1 Ceratopteris richardii | reverse complement strand
ATGCATTGCTTGAATTTTGAAATCTTCATCCCATCCAAAGCCTTTGTAAACATGTCCGCAACTTGGTCCTTGGTACCAATATGATGTACTGAAACTTCCTTGGATATCACCTTTTCCCTTATGAAGTGATAGTGCACTTCAATATGCTTGGTTCTAGCATGATAGACAGGGTTCGATGCTAGATGAATGCTACTCATGTTGTCACAAAAAATTGGATATGTGTCAACCTGCAAATTAAGCTCCATAAATAACTTCTTAATCCACATTAGCTCACATGTGACTTGAGCCAAAGCTCTATACTCAGCCTCGGTGGAAGATAATGCCACCGTGGGTTGCTTCTTTGAAATCCATGAGATGATCTTGCTACCTAGCATGACTAGGTAACCACTTGTACTCCTTCTATCTTCCTTCGAACCGGCCCAATCGGCATCCGAATAAGCTTTGACCTGCATATCATCATCAAATGAGTAGAACAATCCTTCATTTATAGTGGCTTTGAGATATCGCAACATTCTTCTTGCAGCTTGCAAGTGTGTAGTCCTTGGACTATGCATAAATTGTGATAACACTCCAACTCCATATGCTATGTCGGGCCTGGTTATTGTGGCATAATTGAAAGAGCCTACAATAGATCGATACAAAGTTACATCCTCTAATGGCTCTCCATCAATGGAGCTTAGCTTTACATTAACTTCCATGGGATTTGAAATAGGCTTGCAATGTAGCATCCCAAACCTCTCAAGTAGGTCTAGAATATACTTCCTTTGTATGAGCATAATACCTTCTTCTTTGTATACAACTTCAATGCCAAGAAAATACCTAAGATCTCCAAGATCAGAGATCCTAAACTCCTTTCCAAGCTTTGCCTTGATCTCCTCAATGCCCTTTGTATCATTACCTGTAATGATAAGATCATCTACATACACACACATGTAGACCACAAGTTCTCCTCTTTGTTTGATGAAGAGAGATGGATCCGCCTTGCATTGATTGTAACCACATTTGATCAAATAGTCCACCAATCTTTGGTTCCAAGCCCTTGGAGCTTGCTTTAGGCCATAAAGTGCCTTCTTCAACCTACAAACATGATGTGGAAACTCTTTATGAACAAAACCTAGTGGTTGCTCCATGTATACCTCTTCTTCCAAGTCTCCATTGAGAAAGGCATTCTTGATATCCAATTGGAAGAGCTTCCATCCTTTGCTAGCAGCCATTGCAATGAGTGTCCTAATGGTGCTCATCTTTGCCACGGGGCTGAATGTCTCTTCAAAGTCCACTCCATAGGTTTGTGCAAAACCCTTGGCCACCAATCTTGCTTTGAACCTAGAAATAGATCCATCTGAATTCCTCTTTACTTTATACACCCACTTATTACCTATTACCTTCATGTTCTCCTTCTTGGGCACTAGAGTCCATGTTTGATTTTCCTCAAGTGCGTCGATCTCTTCTTGCATTGCCTCTTTCCATTCGGTGTACCTGCTTGCATCTTCATAGCAATCGGGCTCATGATCTTCTACTACTTTGTTCATATATGCATAATGTGTTGCCATGTATGAATCATAAGTAAACCTTTGAGTTGGATACTTAACTCTAGAAGACTTCCTTTCTTCACCTTTTGGAGGAATAAACCTCCTTTGCCTTGGGAACTTGATCTCTTTCTTTGACGTGGCTTCTTTCTCCATCATGTGTCCTTCATCATCTTCAACTTCATTACCTTCTTCATCCAACTCCACCAATGTTGCTTTGCCTTTGTTGATTGATTGTGCTTCATAGCTTGATGAAGATCTCCCCCTCCATGGTGAGTTCATGCTTGAACTATCTTCTTTGATGGAACACCTTGGGTCGCTTAGCTCTAGGTCGATTTGTTCTTCATCATGTCCATGCTTTTCTTCTTCATAGTCATGCATACAATCATACTTCTTATACCAAGGGAGTAGCTCATCAAATGCTACATCCCTTGATATCCTCAAGTCCTTTGTGTTTGGGTTGAAGCACCTGTAACCTTTATGATCATTTGAATATCCTAGAAACACACACTTTTCTGCCTTTGGTTGTAGCTTGTGCCTCAATTCACTTGGCACATGTACATAACAAGTACATCCAAATATCTTCAAGTGGGAAAGATCAGGTTTCTTACCATAATAGGCTTGATATGATGTCAAGCCATGGATCCCTGAGGTAGGAGCCCTATTCATTAGATACACGGCGGTATTTGCTGCATCACTCCAAAACATGTTAGGTACATTCATCTCATTAAGCATTGCTCTAGCGATCTCGGCAATGTATATATTCTTTCTCTCTGCTACTCCATTTTGTTGGGGTGTGTACCTGCATGTTACTTGCCTCTTGATGCCTTGATCCATTAAAAAATCAGAAAACTCATTTGAGAAATATTCTCCCCCTCCATCGGACCTTAGCTTCTTGATATATGTACCTGTTTCCTTCTCTACCATTGCCTTGAATGCTTTGAAACATGTAAACACATCTGATTTGTTTTTGATGAAATAAACCCAAACCATCCTTGTGCAATTTTGTTACCTCCAATGGATTGCTCTTTCGTTGGCCCCCACACATCTGTATGTATCAACTCCAATGGATGTTGGCTTATGTAGCCACTCTTCTTGAATGGAAGTCTCGCTTGCTTCCCTAGTTGACAAGATTCACATAAATGCTTCATACCTTGTCCTTGGAAGTTGGGAAGACCTTCAACCAGCCTCTTGAATTGCATTTCCTTCATTCTTTGTATGTTGATGTGACCTATCCTCTTGTGCCACAAGTCCAACTCCGAAATCCTCTTGTTTCCATATGTGAAGTAGACATGTTGAGTAGAATGAGAATTTACCTCCAAAGTGAAGAGTCTCCCTTGCTTCTTTCCTCTTGCTATGACCTTGTAACCTTGCTTAGGGTTCTCCACAAAGCATCCACCTTTGTTGAACCTTACTTGATAGCCTCTTTCAACCATTTGCCCAACAGACACCAAGTTCTTTGTGATGGTAGGTACATGCAAGACATCCTTGAGACATCTTCCTTCCTCCTTGTCATCCAAAGCTACATCTCCAACATGGGAGATCTCATGGGCTGTATCATCACCTGTTTCTACATGTCCTTTACCTTTGGGAACATGTAGATTAGTAAACCAAGAAGCATTGCAACTCATATGGTTGCTACATCCACTATCAATATACCAAGTGTTATCTACTTTGCTTGAATTCCCATTCATGTGCATCATCAAGAGATTGTCATTTTCTGAACTTGTAGAAGCATAATTACCTTGGCCTTTGTATGAAGAACCTTGATTATAGTTCCTTTGGTTTCCTCCTTGGTAGCAATCTCTAGCATAGTGGCCAAACTTGCCACATATGTAACATCCTTCGCCATCTTGATTCTTGTTTTGTTGATGTCGTCCTCCTCTTCCTCTTGATCTTCCTCTCCCTCTTTGTGATGAGGTGCCTTGGTCATGTCCTTGATTTCTTGAGTGGCCTTGCCTTCCTCCAAACCTTCCTTTGCCCCTTCCTTGTCCTTGTCTTCCTTTGCCCCTTTGATTACCTGCATAGAAAACTTGTGCATCTTTGCTTTTAGTTGAACTTCCACCTATGTTCATTTCTTCGGTGACCATGAGAGCAACCAATTGCTCAAAATCGGGAAGATTATCCCTTACATAAACTGAAGTGGTAAAGGGTTTCCACTTCTCATCATCTCTCAAACCATTGAGAGTATAAGCCACAAGATCGTCATCGTCTACGTGGCTTCCAATGGATCCCAATGCATCTGATAACTCCTTGACCTTAAGTATGTAGTCATTTATGCTACTCCCTGAGCTCTTCCTAAGGTTGTTGAGCTCATTCTTGAGTTGGATCTTCCTTGCTTTGGTGCTTGTTGAATAAAGCCTTTCAAGTGTCTCCCATACCTTCATGCTTGAATCCAGGTCTTGGATATGGCCAATCATGCTATTGCTAATGTGTTGGGAAAGAATAAAGATAACCCTCTTGTCTCTTTCATTCCATTCCCTAAAGGCCCTTCTCTGGTCATTGGTTGGATTCTCATCCAACCTAGGTCTTGGTTCACTTCCACTAATCAACCCCCAAAGGCCCTTGCCCATAAGATAGTTGGAGACCCTAAATCTCCATGGTTGATAGTTACCTTTGTCTAGCTTTTCAATTTGAGTGTTGAAGTCTCCCATATCTAGTCTTTGATACTTGACCTAGCCCTTGGCTAATGCTCCAATGTGTGTAAAATGAAAATGAGGCTCTGAGGTTACCTCAATCCAAAGCTTTCCTTAGATGGACACCTTGTGCTCTTGCAAATTTGAGTAGAATAGCTCCCCCTTGATGTGAGCTACCTCCAAGAAGCTTTTGTTGATGCAACTCTTCAACCACCAACTCCAAGAGGTCTTCTTGCTTGTATGTGATACCTCCAAGATGCCCAAATGCTCTGATACCACTGATGGGGGAAGTATCTCAACCCCTAAGCAACGATGAAGCGCGAATGACCTCCACAGGTATCCTTCTTTGACCTCTGCACACCAAAAATGCTCTTACTCAGAGCTTATGCAGAGAACTCCAATGAGCTTTTGTAGACCTATAGTAGACACCAAGGGCTTTCCAACAAAACAAATTTCACTTGAAATGGATGCTTACACAAAGAGAAACAATGTCTACAACATGAGCTAGTTGAATGCTCACAACTGCTAGTCAAGCAGAGACCTCACTTCACTCCAGCAAACATTTCTCAGAGATTATACAGAGAATGAACCTCAAACTTGAGTCAACTTTAGACCACTCTAACAGCTACCCAATGACACCAAAAACATAGCAAATGGATACACAGAGAAGGAGAACCAGCCCTTACAACAGAGAGCAAAATATTTCCAACAGAGCCTACACAAAGAGAGAGATATCAATCACACAACTTCACTAAAATGAATGTTGCTCCCAGCTTACTCAGAGAATGCTCCAGAGAATTGGTAAGCATAAAATAGACTCTTATAGCTATCCAATGAG